>LNAC01000049.1:70956-102980 GCA_002007465.1 Ailurus styani | reverse complement strand
CCCCCCCCCCCCCCCCCCCGCTCAGGAGAACGCCAAACTAACCCACTGCAACAGCACCAGAAGCCTCCAACATTTCCATCTGACAGCACGAGAATGTTCTGAGTGCCAGGTGATTGAACTTGAAATAGGAAAACGAACGTCTTGGAATGACTGTTGCTGGCAACTTTTAAAGAGAAGAATGGCATGCCTTTATCTGCAGGCATCAAGGATGGGAGGCAACACTGCCAGGAGGCTGAGGGAGGAAGGAGAAGGCTCCAAGCTTCCGTTAGGGGCGGTCCTTCCCCGGAACTCAGGGTGCAGAGCTTGGCGAGTGAGTGTCCGCTCCAAAGGGCCCTCGTGGGCTCTTCGTGCACTGGGGGACACGAGGAAGAGCAGCCACCCTCTCTTGCAATAAGGACAGAGAATGAGAGCAGCAAACCTCCGCTGTGCAAAGCCTCAGATCTAAGACCCAGGTTGGCTCAGCCTTGCACCATAACTCCAAGCAAACTGCAGCTTCACAGCCGGGAAGCTGGGAGAGCCCTTCAGAAACAGAGCTGTGAGCCGAGAGGGTTCCGTGAGTTCAGGACTCCCAGCTCCACAGGGTGGAAGAAACCCCCTACCAGTCTGCGGTTCCAGGCCCGGGCTTCCGGGGAATGGGTTGTCATGGAATGCGTGCCTTTTAGAGACACTCCCAGTGGGCCACGGAGAGACAGGGAGACAGAAATCTGCAGCCAGTGGCTTTGGTCCCACACCCTCACCTCCATCCCACAGTCACTGTGCAAAGGCCCAAGTCCCCGGTGCCCCTGGGCTTCAGAGCCAGGCCATACCAGAGGCAGCAGCAGCTCGCCTGCCAAAACCCTGCTCTGGCTGCGGCACTCTGGGGTTCACTTCAAGCCTTAGAGGGTCAGGCCCTGAGTGAAGGCCACCACATGCTCCCTCCCCTGCGCCCCGGTCAGGTGGCCTTCTCTGAGCAGAGTAGACACTTCTCAGCCGAGCAGCGGCCCGTGTCTCATTCCCTTCCCATGGGCAACCGACCTCCAGCACCTGCCTCAGGGTCACCCAGGCCAGCCCTCCGCTTTGCTGTTTGAATAAGGCTGCCAGAAGAAAGGAGGCAGGGGAAGGTGAGGTGGGAAGAATTCCGCCCTGTCCAGCAGCCCCCAAACACACCTCCTCCCTCCCAGGCAGCCACTGCCTCAAGCCTTCTTGGTATTGTTTGCTGCAGAAATTGTCCTTTGTGGAAATGCCCAGAATGACAGGGAGTGAGAGAGAATGTCGAGATAGACGGTTCTGCAAGTCCATTCCCAGAGAGCCTTTTGATCATGCTTCATTCTCTCAGCTCTTAGCTCCCCCTGCCCTCCTCTCCCTCCCCCTCCTTCCCTCCCTCTCCCCCTCCTTTCCTCCCCCTCCCCTGCATCTGTCTCTCCTCCCCTGCTCCCGGGCCAAGGCTACAATCTGTATGCAGTCCTTCCTCGGTCCCTCAGTCCCGCGGGTGTAAAAAGGATGAATTACCTCCTTGATCTCAACGTGATGGTCCCTGTCCAAGCACCCCTCACCTGCTGGGTACCTAATTGAAGTGTGGTCTCTGAGTCTGCAGCTGTCATGGAGGAATTGACAAAGAGACAAGGACAGGGCCCCCGCACGCCAACCAGGCTCTCCTTGGCTGCCCTGAGCACATACGAATGCAATTTTCCACACTCTGCACAAGGGGAAGGCCACACCAAGTTCTGAGTCACAGGAAGGGCCCTTTGACTGAGAGTAAAAAATTAGTACAGATGCCCCCAGACTTGCTTTCAGCTGCCCCTCGTGCCCTGCCCCTGCTTCTGCCCAAGAAGATTCTAGAAGGCTGACAGAGGCCAGGCTTGGCAGAACGACCCTGGTCTATATTGTGCCTCATCTTCTCCCCCCCTACTATGTTGTTGTTGCTCGTCCAGCAAATACATAAAAAAGCAAAGAAGAAGAAATAACGAAAGCATTCCCCTAAACCAAGAGCACCAGACCTTCCCACATATCCCATGCCTCTGCCTTCCCCTCTGCTATAAATTGAGTTCTGGGGCTCCTCCTCCGCCCACCCACCTCAGCCTCTGCTCAGATCCTGAGCCAAGCCCAGTGGAGATGGGAAGCTAACAGGTAGCTCAGTCTCTTTGCTCCCACTGTGAAGTTTTCCCCTTCGGATCCCACTCCTAAATCCAAAAATGGATATCGAGCAGGGGTTCCCTTGGCCTCCTTCAGTCCTGAAGTCTGCCCAGAGCCCATGGCCCACTGGACACTGCCTGAGTGGCCAGGGCCCACCCTTGACCAAGACTGCATCTGGGGTCCACCCCCCATCTCAGGCCCTCCCTCGGGCCAGGCACAGCCAGGTCCACTGCCCTGCCTGCTCCATGGTGTCGTGAGCAGGTCACACTTATGGAGAGCCTAGGTCTAGGACTAAATAAGACGATCGGCATAAAACCCAAAGATGACACTGTGCATTAGTATCCATGGTCCCTGAGCCATCACAGCTCCTCTCTCTTTTACCCCAAGACTGTGGAAGGAAAATAAATAAAGGAAGGAATGGTGTTAGGGAAGCATTTTGAGCTAAAAGGGAGCAAGAGATGCTTTGCTGTGTGTGTTCCTGAAATGTCTCAGCCCCTGGGATAAATGCTCATTGACATTCAGTCCACAAGTAGCAACGGGCCTACATCTGCCTGTCTGACCAGCAGGACATCTCATCTTTACCAAGCCGCCAAGGATTCCTAAGGTCTCAGGAACTGAGTCTACGTGCCTCGTACTTGCCAGATCTGGTTGGCACCCCTTCCCTGGGTTCTATGGACGTGGCATCCCCAGGCAGCAACTTTGCTGCACCCCTGGTCCTCATCAAAGTTCGCCTCTGGGGATGATGAGGTGAGAACTGAGTGTAGCACATGATCCAACCCCCGGGACCCTGGACATTAACCCCGGGAAGGGTGAAACCAGCAGAGGGCCTCTGTGCTGAGATCCAACCTCCAATCTGGGCGCCCAGAGCAAGACCTTTTGTGCTTGCTTTCTAGAACACGGTACCCTTGCCTCAGTTTCCACTTCCACCCCAAGATGAAGATCAAACCTCATGTTCTTGGGGCTTTTCCACTCCAGTCCCATTTTCCTGAAGACAACTCCCAACCTATCCCACCACCACCATCATGACCGCATGCACACTAACCTCATTTACTTACATAAGAAAAAGCAAGAACTTAGATAAAACAAAATAAAAGGTTTGCCCTTTAGCCTCTTCCTCCATCCCTACTGCTCCCCAAATGTCCAACCCCAATCATCCACAGGAAAATGTTCCTTAAATGATCGTTTATCTTTTCAGGCTTTACATCTATCCTGAGTCAATAACATCTCCTGGTTTCCCAGTGAGCATGGGTGTCGCTCCACACAACTGAAGGAAGGAATCATTCAGGGAGTCCGGCTGAATAAAGGACCAACCTTCCCAAAAATGATATCAAAGTTTTCGTCTTTAGCTAGAAAAAAAATGCATGCAATTTTCAAATGACACACAATTTTCTTCTACACATCAAATTGCGAAAGTCTCAGCACCAGGGTACCCGGTTTTGTATGACATTTGTGAATTTCCAGACCGATGACTAGAGTTATGGGGTAGAAAGGGCACTACAGAGGAGATGTGAGCTCCAGCCCCGCTCCGCCTCTAATTAGCTTTGGGTAAGGATTTTGCTTAGTTTTCTCATCTGTGATGTGACAGGATTTGGCTGAATTTCTAAGGATTACCAAGCTCTGATGTTCCAGCATTGCACTGTCTTTCATGACGAGTAATTATGACCTACGAGGGTCTTGACGCCATATCTGAAGCATATATGGGAGATCTCTGGCATTGTTTCCCAAAGTAGAAACATACTCAGTTCTTAAAGAGGATCACAGAAAGTTGTCCGTGAGATATCAAACATTCCTGGAGCATTTACTGAATGCCATGGAGCATTTACTGAATGCCAGACCATATGCTAGGTGCTGGGGGGACAATGGTGATCAAAGAAGTTACGGTCCTTACAGAACTAACAAGTTAAAGAAGTTATGGGCCTCAGAGATCTTCCAATTGGTAGGAGAGACTTACACACACACACACAAAAATACATCTCACCATATTTATAGACTGAATTACGTCTCCCTCCCCCCAAACTCATACATTGAAGTCCTAACCCCCGGTTTAACTAAATTTGAGATAGGGCCTTTAAAGAGGTAACTGAGTTTAAGTGAGGTGGTAAGGGTAGGGTCCTAATTTGTGTCCTTATAAGAAGAGGAAGAGAGATAGACCTTTCTTTCTCTGCTCACGCACAGAGGGAAGGTCACGTGAAGACACAGCAAGATGGTAGCCATCTACAAGCCAGGAGAAGAGGCCTCATCAGGAAATGAATTTTCTGGCACCATGGCCGTGGACTTCCAGCTTCCAGAACTGTGAAAACACACATCTCTGTTGTTTGAGCCACCCAGTTGATGGTATTTTGTTATGGCAAAACAGATATGTTATGGCAAAATATATACCATATCACATCAAATCCAGGACATCATTGACTTTGTGACACACCATTATTTCATGTGCCACAGAAAGAAAGAAAGAAAGAAAGAAAGAAAGAAAGAAAGAAAGAAAGAAAGTCAGTCTGCCATTTAAAAATAATGCTTTATTAACAATGGAAACATTTAGACTTAATGGAAGAGTCTCTCAGAATCATTTAGTCAGATTTTTCTGTTGTTGTAGCTTTAATGCAGCCAAAAAGGGAAATATAAGCAAAATAAAGTGGTTACAGAATTCCTAAATCTTATTATTCAGAGCCCAACTCCTCTGAAATCACTTTTCAACTCAGAGTAGAAAATGGCACCAAGGATGGATGATGGATGAGGCAGCATTTCTTAGCATTATGCTCCACTAATGTCCCCAAGACCCTTCGAAGCCAATGACACCCATTATGCAAGATGGATGTTGAGCTTTCCTGCTTGCACTGGGGTAGACAATTCTTCAACACTAATGTCAGCAACAGTGTAACACAGCTTCACCTGCTAGTGAGAGTCTTTCTTTCTCAGGTCCCTGTATTGGTTTGCTGCAGCTGCCATAACAAAATACCAGGGACGAAGGGCTTAAACCACAGAAATTTATTTTCTCACAGTTCTGGAGACTAAAGATCCAAGATCAAGGCACAGCAAAGCAAAGTCGGTTTCTGCTGAGGCCCCCACCCGTGGCTTGCAGATAACCGTCTTCTCGCTGTGGCCTCCTCATGTGCTCCTTCCCGTGTTCAAGCACTCTCCTGGGATCTCTTCCTTTTCTCTTAAGGACAGAAGTCATATTGGACTAAAGTTTCAACATACGGATATTGGAGGGACACAGTTCAGCCTTTAACCATCTTATAAAGCATTTGCTTGTTACATTGCCAGAATATATTAAATTAATACTATCTTCCAGTGATAAAAATTTGCTTTGCTAATATCAAATCGACAACCTGCTGTTCTGCTATCCTTGCCTTTCTGCATAAACCTTTTATTTCAGGGCCAAGTCAGAGTGTGATCTTTTTGAAGATATCTTAAGTACAAGTTAAACTCAAAGCATGGAATGCCAGTAATGCTCCTAGCTCATTTGAAGTGATGACAGTATAAACAACCATGACCACGCCCATGCTTGCTCAGGCAATGATCACAGCGTCAAGACTGCGGCCTGACCCACAATACTGCAAGACAGTATTCAGAGTAAGACGTATCCCAATTTCAGAAATGCTAAATGTGGACAAAAGTGTATGTGCACGTGTTAGATGAAATACGGTAAAACTAATTTAATTAGGATATCCATAAAGTTCTTGTGCAGCTTGGGTTTTTAATAAATTCACTTCCAGATAATATATAAGCAATTTGCAAAATGCAACAGAGAAGGAATTTACTTGAGATTTCAATGAAATTTTTAATGATTCATTTGTTCTAATTTCTTTCTTTAGTTTTCTAGGTAATAAACCCTATGCTATATAGAATGGGTATATCCAAATGTATCTAAAACGATGTTAGATATGTTGAAAGCCAACATTTCTGTAATTAAATATACTAAATTATGATTAAATTCCCTCCCTGTTTCAACTTGCAGATTGTTTATATCATGTATAGAAGTAAATTTATTAAAATTCCAAACTGTGTAAGGACTTTGGGGCTACCTTGTGTTGTACCAGGTGATGGATTACAGGGTGTTCTGAGGATAAACAGAGCTGTCCTGAGAAAGTAGTTCTTAAGCTGAGCCCAGGTAGGTGAACTGGGTGTCAGCAGGGGAGAAAGGAACATTCCCAGGAGAAGGAGCAGCATGCCTGAAAGCCTCCAGGCTGGAGAGAGTGACTGAGAAGGCAGCTGATGGACTTGGAGCCGAGAGCCCAGGGGAGGGAGGGCATGCTGGACCACAGGATGGAGAAGCCCACTGGGTCCTGCCTTGTTGGTGCCGTGTCTAGACCCATCACAGAGTGTGAACGGGTCATTCATTGCTTCACTTGTTTATCATGGCAACAGTTAGAAATAATCTCAATGGGGATGCTTGGTTGGTTCAGTGGGTTAAGTGTCTGCCTTTGGCTCAGGTCACGATTCCAGAGTCCTAGGATCGAGCCCTCTGTTGGGCTCCCTGCTCAGCTGGGGAGACTGCTTCTCCCTCTCCATCTGCCCCTGCCCCGCCCCCCGCCGCACTCCTGTGCACTCTCTCTCTCCATCAAACAAGTAAACAAAATCTTTAAAAAAAAAAAAAAAGTAAGAAAGAATCTCAATGTTTCATCAATGAGGGATTGGTTAAATACATTACGGTCCACCCAAACAAAAATCTTTGGAGAGTTACAAAAAAAGAAGGTAGAACTCTTTATCTATTGATATGTAGTGATCTATCTCCAAGGTATATTAAGTGCCAGATGCAACACAGTGAGTATAATCTGTGTTTAAAAAAAGAAAAAATAGTTTACATTTGCTTATAAGGGCAAGACTATTTGGGGGAAGATACAAAGGAAACTTGAAAAGTTGGTTACTTCCAGAGAAGCACATTAGGTGTCTGAGGTTAGAGATGGGAGGGAGAATTATCATGGTCTACCTTTTAGGATCATTTAAGTCTTGAATCTTGCAAATGTAGTGTCTATTAAGGAGAAAGAAGAAAAGGAGAAGAGAAGAAGAGCAAGTAGATGAGGAAGGAGACGCAAGACATTTTAAGTTTAAAGGCCGTTCATTAGGGACAGTGGCTCTGTTTTGGAAAGGCTTGTGTGTGAACAAATAATGATGAAAGTCCTTCCTGCCCCTTCAGATTTCTCCAGGATTCTATCAGTCCGGCATTATTTTCTAGCCATTCACCTGGGGGTGTTCTTTTAGAAAGAGCATAAACTCCTCAAGGGCAAGAACTCAAATATGCAGACGCAGAATCCCCACAGTGCCTAACACCGAGCTAGACACAGCCAAGGGTTTTGCACTTCTAGTGACCGGACTCACTGGTTCATCTCCCAACACACAAAATGGCATCGGAAGTCGGCCTCAATCCAAAGGCAGTATAAACAAGCTGAGAAGCTTCTCTTCTACTCATGCCAGCTTGGCCTCAGGGTCAGAAAAACATACCCTTATTAGAATTCTGCTGTTGGAGTTAAAAATACTCTCACAGACACCAAGAAGAAGGGTCTACAAACTGAAGATTCACAGTCTATTAGCGAGTTGTGGCATCAATTTGGTGGTTCCAACTAGCCTTTAAAAAACAAAAAAAGGGGTGCCTGGTTGGCTCAGATGGTTGGATATCTGCCTTCAGCTCAGGTCATGATCCCCAAGTCCTGGGATCGAGCCCCACGTCAGGCTCCTAGCTCAGCAGGGAGTCTGCTTCTTTCTCTCCCTCTGCTTGTGTTCTCTCTGTCCCTCTTTCTCTCAAATGAATAAATAAAATCTTTTAAAAAATTAAATTAAAAAAAAGAATGAAATTAAAAAAAACCAGAAACCAGAGTGTATCACAGACTAGTAAGCATTGATTTGTGACATTTTTAATTTCAAATACGTATGTGGATAATAGGTCATGAGATAAAATATATTTCTTACTTGGGTATACAGCTTATGGGGTTTGAAAACCAGGTCTAGGGGAGTAAGTAAGCATAAGTACTCTAGAGTCAATTGAAGTTCACGATCCAAACTCCACCAGTTCAACATCTGGTCCCCTAGAAGGCCACTCAACCTCCACTCGTGGGTAAAATATAGACACTAATAATGCATCATGGGATTACTGTAAGGCACTTAGCACAATGGTCAACATCCAGAAATTAACATCATTTGAGAATATTACTATTGCCACTGAGAATTACTCCTTTCATCTTGTCAAGCCTTCCTGGCCAACCAGCAGACCACGGACCTGGGCTGGGATGGAAGTGTGCGGTGGCCTGGGCTCTGAGGAAGCACCACCTTCCTGGTGGCCCGAGAGCACTCCAGTGCCTAGCAGCTCTTCCTCAGTTTCCACCACCCAGGCGACAGTTGGCTCTACGGCTTCCTGCCTGTGGACCATCAGAGGGGCAGGATCACGGGACAGATACGTCTCAATTCAGCAGAGAACATTACTTCGCTCCAATAGGATATTTGTTATCCTGGCCCCCTTTCAGCCTCAGTGCCAGGGAAACAGATGGTCCCCCACCACTGTAACTCCTTCATGGTAGACTTAAAGAGGAATATGATGAAGAAAAAGGCAGCAGTTGATTTGTGGTTTGAGAGAATATACGATACACATGGCCCTGTCTGAAATTAACTGTCAATGAATCAATGTCCAGGAATGAAAGGAAGTGCTTTATACTGGGGCTTCTGATGATAAGGCTCCCTTTCTTACCACTCCCTTTGAATAAAGGGGAGGGTTTGTTCCAAGTCACCACCTCTGGTAAAATCCCAGAGCTTGCTTCCCTAACACTCTCGCACTTCCCAAACCAGCTGCCAGCCTCATGTGCCCATAGGGGGCACAGGTAAGAACACATGGGCATAGCACCCAGAACCTGAGGATGCTGGGAAACCAGTAGATGCCTCTATTGAGTGTGGACCACACTTCCGGCCAATGGGTCAGGGAGGAGCGGAATGGCCACTCAGTTATGTGTGGCGTGGCCTGCAGAGCTGAGTGTGAGCCCCAGTGGTGACCCACCTGTTGCTAAGGATGCCATTAAGAGTCCACACCATGACTGGGTACAAGATCTTAGCTATTTGCTTCCTTTGCTCTCATTTCATGGTCCCCGCTCTGCGAGAATACTAGCAGAGGGAAGGGAACATATAGAAAAGAGATTTCCCTTGTGCCCTAGTCTCGTGAGTGAAGCAGACTGGATGAAGGAGGAGTTTGGTCAGTCTGGCCCATTAGTGAAATCTTCGCATGCCCTGGCCCTCGGGAGTCCATAGCTCTTCCAGGGAGAAAAGCACAGAGGGGACTGACAGAGGGGAGATGACTGTGTTCTATGAAGCTTGTCACCTTAATGGCCTGATGAAAGAAGGGTGACAGAGATAGATCAGGATAATACCAGAGATTACTTACTGGATGCCATTATCATTAACAGCCTTAATTAGTCTATAATATACTGTACTTTCACAGCGAGTGCCAGTTAGAAATGGAAATCAGGCCCGCAACTGGGAAGACAAGGAGCAAGAACGCAAGGGTCCATGGCTCCTCAGGTCTACACGGAATGCTTTTCTGACCTTGGAATTCAGCGCGCTGACGGAAGTGCAACACCTAGACTTGAGTTTCTAACCAAGCCTGTGTTTCTAGAGCCTCGCTCTCTTCTCACTTTCTGTTCTCACCTCTCTGACCAATAATGACTGGTCCTACTCCTTTACTCCCTGGATGATAATACCCTCCTACAAAGGCACAGTATGCTACATTTCCCCCAGGCACTTACATCCCCAAGGTTCGCACTTACTTCCTCCTCGCAGTAACTCTGTGGGGTTGGCAGGACAGGCATCTCTACCCCTGTCTGACGGCTAGGGGACAGTGAGATACAGGGACTGAATAAAGTGAAAATAAGATGAGGATCCAATTTGCAATCCTAATTTCCAGCCCACTGCCAGCCCTACCATCACACGCACACATTTCCACTCCGTTCACACGCACGCACGCTCACATACCCTCACACGTGCACACACGTACCACAACTGTCCTTCTGATCAGACTTGCTTTCCATTTCCAAAAATATCAAATAATCCCTAATTATTGAAATGAGTGACTCAGAGATCCTTCCCCATATCCAACTGTCACCCAGTTTTCAGTGACATAAAATACAGAATTCGGCAGTTTCCCGTGGGGCCTGGGCCAAGGTCTCAGGGACGCTACCAAGAGCAGTTTCTCAAACTCGCCTCTGCCTTCCCTCTCTCAACAGTGACACTGCGGGACACTCTCGCTGATTCCTAATGAGAGCCCTTCTCCACACAATCCTTTTCCTATCTTTTGGGGAATTAAAGAAAAATCACTCACGCTCTTGGCCTCCATGGCCGTCCCTCCTCCATCCTGCTCAAGAAGAGGAAATACTAATCTGTCTACTGGTGGATAAGACCCTGTGCATGGAAATGGTTTGCTTCCCAAATCCTCTGTCTAATCATGAGAAAACATCAGACATACCCAAACTGAGGAAGATTCTAAAAAAAAAAAAAAGTGACTTATAAAACTCTTCTAAAGTGTCAAGAGCATGAAAAATAAGACTGAAAATTGGCCACAGACTGGAGGAGGAGACAAGGGAGATATGACAACCAAATGTAATACAGAATCCTAGACCAGCTCCAGCAACAGTCAAGGCCTGTAGTGAAAGAGCTGGTACAATCTGAATAAAGGCTAATGTGGCTAACAGTCTTGTACCAGTGTTCAATTCCCTGAGGCAGCAAAGCACTGTGGGGATGTAGGAGGCTGACGTGACAGGAAGCTGGGTGAAAGGTACATGGGGACTCACCGTGCAATCTTGGCAACCTCTCTGTAAATCTAAAATTATTCTAAACCCAAATGTTTAGTAAAGAAAAGACAGTCCCAGGGGCGCCTGGGTGGCTCAGTCAGTTAAGCGTCTGCCTTGGGCTCAGGTCATGATCCCAGGGTCCTGGGATCCAGCTCTGCATCGGGCTCCCTGCTGAGCAGGGAGTCTGCTTCTCCCTCTCCCTCTGTGCTCCTCCTCTCCTCTCTCTCAAATATATAAACAAAATCTTTAACAAGGAAAAAAGAAAAAAGACGAGACGTCCCAGTCTCTATTACCGCTGAGCATCGTGTTACGTGTTCGCTCAGCCCCACGTCACTGACAAGGTCGCATACAATAAGAGCATTCCTAGAACACACGTGTCTGAGCCTTACCTGGTGAGTCACTCACGGAGGGATGGAGGGTACGCGCTACAGGAATGTGTTGGCTAGAACACACGTGTCTGAGCCTTACCTGGTGAGTCACTCACGGAGGGATGGAGGGTACGCGCTACAGGAATGTGTTGGCTAGAACACACGTGTCTGAGCCTTACCTGGTGAGTCACTCACGGAGGGATGGAGGGTACGCGCTACAGGAATGTGTTGGCTAGAACACACGTGTCTGAGCCTTACCTGGTGAGTCACTCACGGAGGGATGGAGGGTACGCGCTACAGGAATGTGTTGGCTAGAACACACGTGTCTGAGCCTTACCTGGTGAGTCACTCACGGAGGGATGGAGGGTACGTGCTACAGGAATGTGTTGGCTGGTACTGCTTACTGGGAGCAGCCATGCCAAGGCCTGAGTTTTCAACAAACCTGTGAGACTTACAACCTTCCAAATCAATGACATGTTAATAAATGATTCATGCACACACCCAGAAACACACACACCCAGAAACACACACAGCAGAAGAAGCTTTATTCTAAGATCTGTGCCAAAATGAGTTCACATGTTTGTTTTTAGTATATTTGGTTTAGACTTCATTTTGGAGTTGTTTGGAGTTTCTATTACAGCTATAAAGATCGTTTTTTAATAAAATTCAAATTGCTTCTACAGAGAGAGGCCTGGGGTCCCAAAGAGCAGTTTGAAAATCAGAAAATCAAAAATTTTACGGACGTATGTCCTGACACGTTTACCCAACCAAGGTCAGACAGCAAGTTAGAATCCGAACCCAGGTCTCCTGGCTTCCTGTTTTGGGCTCTCCCGTACCACGGACACGTCAAAGGCAGGCCCCGGGAGAAAGTTCTGAGTCCACAGACAGCCTGGAGCATGACAGCAAAATGGGGAAAGCCAAGCGGAGTGAGGCGGCCAAGAACATATGGTTCCACGGCTCATACAGATGGGGCTGAGTCCGGAAGAACAGAATGGACAGCTCTGAAGAGGGGGTGTGGGCAGATGGCTTCCTGAAGAGGTCCTCCCAGTCAGCAGCAGGTATCCGAAGGTGGGGGGACAGGCTATGAGGCCCCCGGTGAGTGAAGGCCCACCTGGGAGAGCTCAGCAAGGCAATGCCAGGAGCCCGCCCCCCCAAGCTGCACCACCGATGGGCTTTTGTTACGGGACCAAGTTATCGGCTATGGTATTATCACAGCAAAGAGAAAGGGGAAAACATCGATGGCCGGATTTGCAGGGAAAATCAGAGGCCGTGGGAGGATGACCTTGATGCTGTAATAGGATAATCAGAGACGGGCAGACTTGGGGGAACTACTGAAATTCTATAGAAGATTGAATAATTCCTTGATAAATATTCCAATGAATCCAAACAAACCCTCAAAGACAGGCCTGATAGAATAGACCCAGCCATTCAAAACCCACACCCAGCAAAGCTTGAATTACTCTATTCCTGTGGCCTCAAACCCCTCCCCCCCCCGCCCCNCAGCAAAGCTTGAATTCCTCTATTCCTGTGGCCTCAACCCCCTCCCCCCCCCGCCCCCGCTCCCCACGGCAGACAGGTCAGCAAGGCCTCAGGGCTTCCTGCTCTGAGCGTCCAGCCTAACGGAGAGACAGACCTACAGACAGGGAATGATGACCGAATGATGACAGAGGCAACGCGTGGTGCTTTAAATGACTGATCCCGGGAGCCCTGTTCTGGAGTTCCTGCTGCTTTTTAGCTGAGTGGTCTTACTTCAGTCTCCTGCAGTCCCCCAAATCTGTTTCCTCATCTTTTGAGGAAAATAATCACTTTCCAGTTCTAACCCATAACACTTGCTATTTGAAACCCTCCAGTGGCTTCCTGTTCAATTAAAAGAAAATCCAAACTCCTGAGCTTGGCGAGCAAGTCCCCCAGAGAATCTGACCACTCTCTGTCTTTTACCTTCATCATATACTACTCACTCTCCAGCCTGTCCACATCCCCCAAACAGCACCTCATCACCAGCTGGTCCAGGAGCAGAGCATGAGCCCCCCGACTTTCCCATGGCTGTCCCTTCTTGCCATTCGTACTTTCTCAGAGAAAAATGCCCTGAGCATCCTGCAATTTCATTTCTAGATAAACGTTATCCACATCTATCTATCCTGTTGTTTTTTTTTTTTTTCTTTTATTGCCTCCTCTCCCTACCTTGTCTGTCTTGCTTAGGGCCCTATCCCCAGTGCCTAGAACAGTGCCTGGAATACAGTAGGTGCTCAATAAATTGTTACTGCATGGACCAGTGAGTAGATTCTTCCCTCCCCTCATGTGTCTCTGACCTCAGATTTTTCTACATCAAAGACATTCCCAAGATACATCTTCAAGTCTGTTTGTCAAGGAGACACTTTGAGGAGAAAAGCACTTTGCTCAGAGAATCTCAGGCAAGGTATTTCTGCTTATGTGCTCTTCCTAGCACATGACAGCTCAGTGCCATGGTCTATAAGCCATCCTGAGACCATGCTCCTTCCCTCTGGAGACATTCCCTTCCAGTGCATCTGGTTTACAAACCAAAGGATGATATCTTTCCTGTCCACTGGTAAACTCTAACACTCAGATGGCTCTTCTGCCTGAGGAATTCAGGACTTAGAAGGATATTAAAAGTAGCACCCAAGGAGAAAGGACTTTCAGAATTTCCCACCTTGAAGAGGGGACCTCAGCATAACAGACATATTTTTGGTTTCATCTAGTTGGTGCAACCACCATGACCAAGTTTCACATGCCAATTGTCCAAGCTCCAAGTCCCTGGGATTTATGATCTAGGGCACATGGCACCACCATCTTTCCTCAGATCACTGAGAATGAGCAAAAGACACTCCCTGGGAAGAACAATAAAGAAGAGGGACCTGCTTCACCAGATTTCAAGATTCAGTATAGAGAGCCATACCCTTGACACAGAAGTAGCATTTCACGTCACTGGGGAAAGTAGGGATGTACAATAAAAGGTACCAAAATGAGTGAAAATCCAACACCAGGAAGCAGAGAAAAAGGTAAATATATAAATTCTACTTTCTTCCCACATAAAAATCAATTCCAAGTGGATTGAAGACTTACATATAAAGGGCAAACATTAAAACGTTTAGAAAATAACATAGGTGAGTCTTTTCTTTAAACTCAAGATATAAAAGGGTTTCTTTAGAAATAGAAGGTTGATAAACATTGACTGCTCTAAAATCAAGGACTTCTGTTCAATAAAGAAGTTTTTAGTTATCAAAAGATAGCATTAAATAAGTAAATGACAAGTGGGAGAAAACATTTGAAATATACTTAATCAGTGAAGGATTAGTATTTAGAACACCAAGGTAATTCTTACAAGTCAATTTAGGGAAAGACAATAATCCAACAGGGAAAGAGATGAATAGAGATGTCACCAAAGAGGAAACATGAAAACAGAAGCACCTAGGAAAAGATGATCCACCTCATTAGTGATCAGGAGACTATAAATTAGGAGCACAATAAATACCATATAATACCCACCAGATTGGCAAAGAAATTAAAAACCTGAGAATAACAAGTGGTAATGAGGATGTGAAGCAATGGAAACTCTATTTTGGGAGAGGAAGAGCCAATGCATTCACTTTGAGAAACAATATGAAAACATCTTGAAAGTTAAATGTGCACTTGCCATGAGCAAGTGATATCATATGCATCGCGGAGAAATTCTTTCACATGAGTGCCAGAAAAGTGCAAGGCATTTACAAGCATAATATCAAAATCAAAAGCCTGAAACAACCCAAATGTCCATTAGCAAGAGAGTGAATACACAAATGTTGGTATAGGGACACAAATGGAATATTAAGTAGCCATGAAAAATGAGCATCCTCCCTCTACCCATAGCCACAAGGATAATCTTAAGAACAAAAAGTTGGGTGCCTGGGTGGCTCAGTCAGTTAATCATCAGGTCATAATCCCAGGGTCCTGGGATCGAGTCCCACATCGGGGCTCCCTGCTCAGCGGGGAGTCTGCTTCTCCAGACTGCTCATGTTCTCTCTCTCTCAAATAAATAATAAATCTTTTTAAAAACGTTGAATAAAAAGCAAGTCTCCAAGGATATAATCAATATGTCTTTTTTAAACTCCAAAGCAAGCAGAATGAAACGTGTTGTTTAATGATTCACACAGATGAAGAGGTGTGAGTGTATTTGAAAAGTCCAGGGAATGGTAAACATAAAACTGAAAATAGTCATTATCTTTGTGGGCCCCCAGGACTGAGCAGTCTCAGGGGAGAAGGCAGGTAGCATCCTGGGGTGCAGTAAAACTCTGCTCCTTAATTTGGGCAGTAACTACTAGTATGTGTTTTATTACTATGCTTGTATGTATTACTTCATTACACAGACACCAATTTCTGTATATATTAAATACTATACAACAAAAAATATTAATATTAGGAAAGAATATGAGGAAAAACCATCTGTAGCCCCAAATCTCCTAATCTCCCCTAAAATACATTCATTTGTCCTTTGGGAACATCTTGAGACCAATCAAGAACTGATGAATTTGAGCCGTATGATCACTGCTCCACCCTGAGCAAGACAAGCTCGGTCGCTGCCCTTGCTCTTTTGGAACTAAGGGCCAGTCTGAAGGTGGAGACTGGAGATGTCTCCATTTTTCTTCCCCCACAGAGCTGATGTCTTTTGAGAAGAGGCAGCTTGTAAGCAAGGAAGACCCGATGGGAGGGGGTCTTTAAACACCATCTCCTTCGGGGTCTAGAATCTGCCTCCCAAATACTTGTGTGTGACCATATTTTCTTTGCCCACCAGCCTGTCTTCAAAGTAATTAAAGCCTGGAGGTCTTTCTATAAAGCTTACAGATGCCATTTGCTGGGAAGGCCGCACTTTGAATTTGGATGCTGGCACACAGTTGAAATGTGAATGTGAATGGCTTGGAGCAGTGGGGTTTTTTTTTTCCCCCCTAAGTGTTGGTGTGTGTCTTGTGTCTCTGCTCTGCCTTTCTCAATTATCTGGTGTGTTTCAGCCGCTCACCCCTAAACACCTGCTCTCCCTGGATGCCTCAGCCTCCTGGTCCCTGCTTTGCCACTGCTGGAGTCTCAGGGTAATTGTTTTCCTAGTGCTATCCTAAGGAACTTTCCATGTTCAATATGGTAGCCACGCATCCCATGTGTCTCTTGAGCCCTTGAAATTTAGCAGGTGTGACCAAGAAATGGAATTTATAATTTTATTTTATTTTAATTAATTTAAATTTGAAGAGCCACATACAGCCAGTGGCTATGTATTAATACATTAGATACCAAAGTTCTAGAAAAACACTTAACTAAAACAAAAAATTTTTTTAATTTAAAAAGATGAGGATTGTTAGAACTCCTTCCAGTGCCACGGGAGGCTCCCAGCAGGTTCAGAGCCCAGTTCAGGGGCTTTGTACCAGCAGAGCATCACTGGCTTGAGAATGGAGGTTTCTACCTGAGACTGAGGGAAAAACTCAGACCCATCTACCAAAAAATCATCTTCTTTTCTAGGTACAAAGAGACAGGAGGTTAAAGACAGATGTAAAGAAAGCCATCACTATGTTCATGATAACCCAAATGTTGGAAATAATAGTGGATCTGTTGAATAAAGACTGGTGTTGGGAGTCTGGGTGGCTCAGTGGGTTAAAGCCTCTGCCTTTGGCTCAGGTCATGATCCCAGGGTCCTGGGATCGAGGCACGAATCGGGCTCCCTGCTCAGCAGGGAGCCTGCTTCCTCCTCTCTCTCTGCCTGCCTCTCTGCCTACTTGTGATCTCACTCTCTGTCAAGTAAATAAATAAATAAAAATCTTTTTAAAAAAATCTACTATTGAATAAAGACTGGTGTACACATACAATGGAATATTATATAAACATTAAAAATCATGATATAAAAATTTTTAATAAATTATTTGAAAAAGCCCGGGGCACCTGGGTGTCTCAATCATTTAAGCATCTGCCTTCAGCTCAGGTCATGATCCTGGGGTCCTGGGATCGAGCCCCGCATTGGTTTCCCTGCTCAGTGGGGAGCCTGCTTCTCCCTCTGCCTCTTTCCCTCCCCCTGCTTTGGCCTATTCTCTCTCTCTCTCAAATAAATAAGTAAAATCTTTTTTTAAAAAAGTAAAAAAGCAGAACATAACTACACATACTTAATGATCAAAACTTCATGGAGGAAAATTTACTTTATATGCATAGAAGAAAGCTTATAATGAAATATACTAAAATATCAAGAGGAATCATTTTTGGGTGGCTAAATTATGAGTGTTTTTACTTCCTTTTGTATTTTTCCAAATTTCTACAATGGCCATTTATTATTTTATATCAAAAAAAAATCTTTCTCAAAGCTTGCTTTAAAGAGCTTTTAATAATGTGGAAAATGCACTTTATGGATGAGCAAAAAAGAAAGAAAAAGAAAGAAAGAAAGAAGAAAGGAAGGAAGGAAGGAAGGAAGGAAGGAAAGAAGAAAGAAAGAAGAAAAGAAAAGCAAGAGACAATGTAGATACAATATAGTGCACACAGTTCTTCCACAACTACATAAACCATGTAGAGTAAGTTGAAACAGTTGCAACATTCTGGTGAACTTAGGCATTTTTTCCTACTGTATTACTCTTCCCTGTAGCCACTTTTTATGTGTGTCATTTTCTACAATAGGAGGTAAAAATCTAATCCATTTGGATGAGACTCTGACCCCAAACATTAAAACAAGCATCTCTGGGTCTTTCCATCTAACCTTGGACAGACTTGAGTGATATCCCCTCTGCCTCCTCTGGGGGACACCGCGGGCAGGTTGCAGTCCTGTGACCTTCTCTCCGTGGCCTTGTGGCCTCATAGCCCTCCCCAACCCCAGCCACAGTGGATGGCTACTCACTCATCCTTAGAGACTGACCTTTTCTCCCCAGTTCCCCTCCCACTACATTACCACCGAGATTCATTGAAGGCAATCAATACATATGAAAAACAATTGATTTTCTTTCCCCCTCCCCACCTCCTCTCTCTGAATGATTCCGTCTGCCATGCATACCGGGAACCACACCAGAAAGAAAGTGCTGCGGCTCCCCTGTTGGGACCTAGTCTCCCCTCCCCCCCCCCACTCCCTCCCTCCTTCTGCACTTGATTTCAAGATGGGTGGCAGTGCTCTTTATCAACTTGGCAGATGTACTGCCTCTTCCGGGCTTGGCTCGCCTGCATCCCGTGCTGGGCTCCCCCAGTCTGCTGCTTCCCCGCTGCTAAGGTCCCCATGCCAGCCTCCCACCCTGAGCCAGGGAGACTCAGGCTGCAGCTGCACTACCCTGTCCCGGAAGGACTGCGAACTACAGCAGTTGGCTCACCAGCCTGGATCGTGCACCCGGGAGCCTAAAGAAAGGAGAATTCTCAGATAGATTCATGACTCAGTGAAGAACCTCCTTCGCTTCATCTCAAAACAGAGCCGCTCGGAGTTTTAAATGGATCCAAGTCTAGTGGGAACCCCACCAAAGTGCTTCACAGAGGCTTCCATCCTGCAGACAGAACCTGGGCATTTACAGACTTACCCTGTAGACCCAGGAAGTCCGTCACCCAATGGGATTTGCAATTTTATTAAGGCAGGAGTTTGAAGCATTTGTGCTGTATAGATGACAGAGCAAAGCAAAATCGAGGGTGCACCCATGAAATACTCATCTGGGAAGAGAAACTGAGGCCCTACGAGATCAAAGTATTGGTCTGACATGACCTGAAAGGGCCTGATTTCAGTGTCATATGGGAGCACTCAGCCTTGGGACAGAAGCTGATACGGATTTATTAAAACATAACAGCTCCTTGATCTAGTGAGCTCTTTAACCAAGTCTCAATGGCTAGCCTCCCATCAATTTCGAAAACACAGACACACAGACACACCATTCATTCACACCTTTAAACTGTACTGCCTGCTCTCATCCATCATGGTATTTGGTGGAATTCAAATTTTTCCCATTGGGTCCTAATGGCCTGTTCCCCAAACACCAAAATCGGAATCTTCTAGGTGACCCTGTTCCTGGCGGACACCTGCAAGTGTCTGTTGACAGACGTGTAACCACTGTGGCCAGATGGGCCCATCCTCATCCCATTAACTTTCCTCTCTTTCTTCGGATTCTATCCCCATGCTGCTCCTCTTAACTCTTTTTCCCTAAAATTTTCTGCGGTGCCATGGGTCTGTCTATCACACAGATGAGCGCTAGTTACAACTTGAGAAAGGAGGCCATGCGATGCTGGGCCCAAAGCACAGTCCACTGCTCCCAGGAGCAGACCCGGTCGACTCAGAAGAGCTCCTTCGGTGCTGCATGAACAGCACACATGCCCTTTGAATGGCGCAGACACTCTCCCCCCCCGCCCCACACACATATATGCTTGCTACTAAAACTCCTTCAAGCTTGGCTCAGCAGTCAGGTGGTGAGCAGCAGGAAACTGGACAGATGGATGACAAGGCATGCCCAGGTGTCTGGAGGAGGGTTGAGTCAGGAAGTACGAAGAAGACGCATGTCTTGGGGAAAAGCAGGAAGAAGCCAGTGAGAGTCATTCTGTGCGATTCATTTCAGGGCACCAAGCAAAACCTTGCCAAGCTTCTGGCTGATGATGTGAGTTCCATCTACAAAGTCAGTCCCGTAGGCCGAGGTTTAAACCTATTAAGACACAAAGGGCTTGGTAACCCTTTAAAAAGGGCTCCGTGTCTTATTCAGCTAAGGAAGTGTCTCCATGTCCAGGAGGCTGGTTTTGTTCTAGAACAGGAGAGTAGTGGGCACCCGGGACAAGGAGAGAAGCTAAAAGACCAGGTGGGTGGAAGGAGTTCAGGCGCACCAAGAACGTAGCACACTCCACGCTCTAGGCCACTATTTCTCCAGAGTCAAGGTCAACCTCTCACCTTCGTTTTGTTTCCGTTTGATTTCTCTTTTTCCCTCCTTGCCTGTCCCACTTGGCATCTTCTCCACTCCCCATAGATTAGTCCCCATTTTAGCCATGGTGGCTACAGGTTTCTCAATGTGTTCTCATCAACAAACCCGACCACATGTCCCAAGGACTTCTTAGGACAGTTTTCAGCTGAGCACTCCTTTTGTGGCCTCTGACGCAGTAGGCAGACCTTCTCCATCCTTCCCTCCCTCCCTCTGTCCTCCCCTCCTCCCCTCCCTCCCTTCTTCTTTCCCTCAATATTAGGCACCTGTTTATGTCCTAGGCCCTGGGAGAATACAGATAAATAATACACAAGCTCACCAGCCTTTCTCCTCTCATTCAAAACACATCTCTCAAGCTACGCCCAAGCTTTGAGACCAGCAAACACATGCGTTTTCATTCTGCTGCATTCCTTGACCTTGCCTCTGTCTCCCCTCCGTGGATCTTGAGCAATTAAATGAGCTCAATGCTTTGGTTTCTGTATTGATAGAACAGGGACAGTAGTAAAATAGAAAAAAAAAATTTTTTTTNATGCGTTTTCATTCTGCTGCATTCCTTGACCTTGCCTCTGTCTCCCCTCCGTGGATCTTGAGCAATTAAATGAGCTCAATGCTTTGGTTTCTGTATTGATAGAACAGGGACAGTAGTAAAATAGAAAAAAAAAAAATTTTTTTTCNTTTTTCCCCTCACAACCTTGAAGAGCAGCATCTTCATTCGTCTACAGAGCAGTGATTTGCATCCCTCCAGGAACTTGTAGGAAATGAAGTGGTATTATTAAACATGCCAGTGAAAGATAGTTCAAAATTCAGAGAATGTCCTTCTATTTTGTATATGAATGCTTTGGCATATCTACCCTAGAGAATGTGGTTATAATAGTATCTCATTTTTAAGTAAACTAGAATCCTGATTCTAGTTTAAAGCAATAGACTATTTAGGTATCTGTGTGATTTTTTGTTTCCTCTAACTCATAACTTTCAAAGGAGCGTTCAATAAGGATTCCCAGAAAAAAGTCTCTTGAGTCCCTAGAATGTCCACTGTCCGGTAATTATTGTATCATCCAAACACAGGTTATGCCGAGGAAGTATAGATTATCATTTTATTTTTTTGAGTGGCAGCATGTTGTACAAGGAAGAGGGTTAGAATAAAAGCCCTGAGACCCAGGGTCTAACGCCAATATTGCTATTTACTAATCCTATGTCTCTTCTAGTTAACATTCGTTTGGTCACCAACCACAGAAATCAACTATAAATGATCTTTATATTTTTTAGGAAGAACCCACTGGAAGGTCATTGTGGTATCTCACGAAACTGAACCGAGAGCTGAACAAGACACGTAAAGAGAAGACACGAGAGTGGCTGCAGTCACGTAGCATCAGGAAGACATGGAACTCCTTCCACCCAAGCTGCTGCCCTTCGTGGACTTGAACTCTAGAACCCTTCCGGTTCTGTTTTTAAAGCCATACTCCTAAGAAAAGAGACTCACAAGCCCAGTGTTAGACTAGGATTGAGAGGCTCCCTGTCTCTGAGGCCTAACCCTGGAGGGACCCACCGGAGGAGGACAACAGCCCAGAGATGGCCCTGGGGCCTCCCTCTAGACTGCAGTCCTGCCCAGAAAAGAGAGACATCAGCAGGGCTGGGAGTTACTCCCAGAGGCCTCTGCCAGGGTCTTTAGGCCAGAGACCAAATCCCCAGGCCTCGGTTCCTTCTGTAAAGTAGAAGTTGGACTCTATTATTTCTAAAATCCCTTCTGCTTCTTTATCCTTTAGTTACCGATGTTAGGCCCTAGTGTTATTGAAAATAGTACTGGGCTTCTTTTGACTACTTTCAATATTTCCAAAAGCGCAAGAGAAATTTTTTTTGAAGACAAGTCTTCCCAGACACACTAAAAAAATTATGTTTCAATTTATGGCCCAGAATTACTTTAACACAGTAGGAGAACAATGGTCTTATGCAATTCAGAAGCTCTGATTGGCAGTTAATATTAATTACTGTAAGATAGGTAAATAATCATTCTGTAATTAATGTAACTTGATTGAAAAAAACAATGTGTGATTCCTTAGAAGCAAACAGCATTGGCACTCTGAATCTATGTTGTCAGAGGAAGCTTAATTTATTTGGGGGAAGTTGGAATAAATTTTCTCATCCACACCTAAAAGAGAACTTTGTAAAATAAGGAACTTGTGGCTAGCCCTAGCCAGCCCACAGAAGAAAAGCCCATACACAACATCCAAAGTGAGCAAGATGACAAACTCACCAGGTCTCTGAAGGAAGTATATCACATTTTATCTCAGAGAACCTGTCATAAAATCACTTACCCTCTTTTAAGGAACTCCAAAGGAGAACTTAAAACCAAATAGACTCATGATTACTTTTTCCCAGTGCACGGACATTCAATTACAACACATTAAAATAACAAGTAATCCTAATGGATTCTTACATCCTAAATACTCTGGTTAATTTTTTTCTAGAAAATCACACCTTCACTTGAGAAACTAAACAACAGAAAACCAGTTCATCTCCCCAGAGCACCAAGTTGGACGTCAGGAAACCTGGCTTCTAGTTAGCCCTGTGCTTCTGGTAACGAGATTCTTGCCCACAGATCAGTCACCTTTCCCTCTGAGCTCCAACTTCCTCCTCTGTAGACTGAGATGCTCAGTCTGAGGCTCTCTAAGATTCTTGCTCAAATCTTCTGTTATTAAAATGGCATATACTGCCTTCAAATGCTCTAGGTGATTAACAGGCACTATGATCCTTAGTCCCCAACAAGAACATACATTTTCATTTCAGCTTTATAAAAAGAGGAGACTGGTGCATAAGGAGGCCAGGCTAGGGAGGAACAGGGCCAGAGGTCTGTATCTAGAAAGACATGCTCAGCCTTGCTCAGTGGGGCACTGGATGTTTCCTCTCCCATCACTCTTCTCCAATTTCTTCAGCACAATCTGAGCAGACGCTTGCATGCACACTTCTTTTCATCCTCCCCCCTGACATCACCCCTAATCACCTCAGTTACTTGTCTCTAAATTGCCTGCAATTTGTCTTCATCTTTCTGGAACTGAAGAAAGGAAGAGATGATGGCAATATGTCTTCCAGGTGCAGTTTCCTTGGAGCCCCCTGAACAGGGAGGTACACTTCCTTCAAGGGAGTCCCCAGGGAGCCCCCTAGAGCAGAGGATCAGGTCTGTCTGGACAGTGCTGGCCCAGAAGGTAGGAAACCATGGGACTCAAAAATAGTAAGAGCCCAAGGAGGAATAAATGGCTAACAAATGAAGGAGTAGGGGAGACAGAACTCAGGCCAAAGGTTAAAGAAACTGGAATTTGTTTACCTAAACATAAAAAAACTGATAAAGTTTTGTAGACAATTCTCCATAGGAGCCTCACATTTTTCATGTCTTTTTTTTTTTAAGATTTTATTTATTCATTTGACACAGAGAGAGAGATTACAAGCAGGCAGAGAGGCAGGCAGAGAAAGAGGAGGAAGCAGGCTCCCCGCCGAGCAGAGAGCCCAATGTGGGCCTCGATCCCAGGACCCTGGGATCATGACCTGAGCCGAAGGCAGCGGCTTTAACCCACTGAGCCACCCAGGCGCCCACATTTTTCATGTCTTATAAACAGGGTGCAGGCTGTCCTTTGTCCCAGACCACCTTTTCAAAAATGTTTACATATCAAACAGCCCTGGAAGACAGAGATGGGGTCTCATTCCAGAGCAAAGGCCAGGCATGTTTACTGTATGGTTTTTTGTTGTTGTTGTTTGTNAAAATGTTTACATATCAAACAGCCCTGGAAGACAGAGATGGGGTCTCATTCCAGAGCAAAGGGCAGGCATGTTTACTGTATGGTTTTTTTTTGTTGTTGTTGTTGTTTGTTTTTAAGATTTTATTTATTTTTTATTTATTTGACACAGAGAGAGACATCACAAGTAAGCTGAGAGGCAGGCAGAGAGAGAGGAGGAAGCAGGCTCCCTGCTGAGCAGAGAGCCTGATGCAGGACTCGATCCCAGGACGCTGCGATCATGACCTGAGCCGAAGGCAGAGGCTTTAACCCGCTGAGCCACCCCGGCGCCCATGTTTATTGTTATAAAAGATTTGGGTTCCCTAAGCTCAGGGTTCTTCATCTGCCATGGAACTTGCTGTGTACAGCTATCCTCTAACTTCATTCCCATCCTGTGGGAAATGGAGCTCAGGAAGCCAACACAAATATGTTGTCAAAGCGGCTACTGCTTTTGCTGTGGAAATGTCTTTCATCTTTAATCCAGGAATCTCATGTCTTCTGCCAACTTGAAACAATAACAGGCTAACTTACTAGGTTGCAAGTAGAGTGTAATTTCGGGCCCTCCGCAATTCTTGACATTAAGAGGCTTGAGAACAAGTTTCAGTAAAAAGAATAGTGTATCTTCAAAGAGGGGTTAACAAACTACTCCCCTGCCTGAGAACCTAAGAATATCTCTTAAACATAGGAAAGAATCCAGGCTTTTAAATTGTCCAATTTGCTAATACTTGTATGTCTTGCCTAGGGCGATTTTGGACTCTCCTCTTCTAGAATATTTTAGAGGATAATCTAGGTATCCATCCATGTAACATACATCAGGCCTAGACACACCTGAATACAAAGGCACAGGCAGGCACTGACATGCCCTTCATAATGCTAGTAATGGCCTAAAAAGCAGCTCTGCCCATGCACAGGTCCTCAGCCTGGTTCTTTGTCCATATGAAATATCCACAACATGTGAAGCTTTTTTCAGTGAATTAGCTCAGTGTTGGTCAACCCTAGTGCAAAGTCTCCATGATTCTGATGACTCGGGACCCATGAGCCACCGTTCAGGACCCAGTCCCCAAACAAGCCTTTTACAGAGTGTGTCCTCCCACTGTAGCTTTTTGGCTTGCTTGGAGAAGCTTCTAGTGAATTCAGAAGGTCACCAGAGTAGGGAGGTGATGTCCAGGAACTAGAAGCTTGGAGGGCTCTTATTCTCTTTACTTTATTCTCCTCTTTTCTGTCCTGTCCCAAAGGTCCTCCATGGAGATGGCTTGGTGAGTGACTAGGTAAGAGTTTGGGCAGCTCTAATGATGCATTGATTCCCAGGTGCCAGCAGACAATGAAGGGGATGGTAAAGATAGCACAGAGCCTGAGCACCATGGGACATCTAACATGTTCACTTCCTTGCTACACACAGAACTTCCAATGACCACAACCTTAAAAACATCCTTTCTGATAAAGAACTCAAAGCCTTTCACATGAAATTTCCTAGACACATCTACGCCATTCGCACTATTTCACCTTTGCATGGGACTTTTCTTCTTCCAAAGCACGGTTATCTCATTTGATTCAAATGAAACCCTACCATCACAGCAAATATTAGTAAACCCATCTTACAGATGAATACATTGAAGCTTATAAAGGTTAAAAGTGATGCCTGGGGTCACAAGGTGGTTATAAGGCAGAGCTGGAACTGGAACCCACCTGCCTGATTCTAGGTCCATGACCCTTTCTGCTATGCTATACAGGAAGGGGATGCAGGCTACAGCCCGATGAGAGATGTTATTCCCATTTTATAGAAAGGCAGGGATCAACTGACTTGCCAAAGTTCACATATTGTGTGAGTTTCAGTGAAACCAGAACTAGATACAAGGTCTCTAGAATCTGTGGTTCCAGCTCTTTCCCAGTGACCACTTGTCTTGCCAGGAAGGATGGGAATACATCTTTAAAAGAAGAGCATCTGTGAGAGGCTGAGCATGTGGCTGAGCTGAGCACCAAGGACCCCAGGTCTGGATATCAGGGACCTATAAAGGGTTATTTGTCCTTGGTCTCTAGCAATGTAGTTCCCATCTTTGCTACACTGTGGTGGCAAAGGCATGACCAACTACATGCTTGAGTCCTCTCTCTGCCATTTGCTCTCTTTGAGATCTAGGCCAAATGACTTAACATTTTCTGGTCCTCAGTATCCTCTTATGTTAGATGGGATAATAGTAATGACCATCTCATAGGAAGACTGTGAAGAAAAGGCAGTCAGGTACATAGAGCAATAAGTAAGTTGGCCCTAGTCATATCAACCAAGAGGTGGGAAACTGGCAGATGACAAGAGGTTCCAAGGGGAAAGAGAGGGAAGGCAAATAAAATCGGTGACACGGCCAAAAAAGCTTGCCCTAAGAGTCCTGAACTATAAGGTCCAGAATAGTCTACTGGAGTGGGGAACATCACGGTCACCCTCAGCCCACTGGGTAGCCCTTTCTCCTGACTTACCAGACAGATCTGGCTCAGCTGCTAGGAAACATGTAGCTCTGGGAAGTACCCATGAGTCAACCTGTTCTCTCCTCTGCCTTTGCCCCTGGGGTGGGTTTCAGATTTGCGGCACAGCTGTAGGGCTCCAAGGCTGTGCCAGCCTCTATCACTAGGAAAAAACTGCATTATCTCTGTGAGTTGAAGGCTGTGGGCTGAGCCCAGGAGAGCCAGGAGGCAGGGAGATGAGCCTAGTGCACTGGAAACTCTGCTCATCAAGGTCCAAGACATTAAAGCCTCCAACCATGTCAAAAAAGGCAAGGGGGGAGTGTCTTTACAGACATAAAAATAGGGTCTTGATCCTTTCTCAAATCACTCCAGCTCCTGTCTCTAAAGCCTCATCTCCATAACGTTAGGAGACAAAAGGTGATAGAAAATATTGGTTTGGGGATCTTTTTGTTAGAAAAACTTGGCTTGGAGCTGGCTAGGTTTTATGATCTGCAAGATGAGCCCAGTCCTTAGACAGAGACATGAGACCTAGAGGGTAGAGTGACTTGTCCGTGGCTACCTAGCAAGACTTGAGAGAACTAGACTTAAAACCCAAGCATCTGGATACAATCCTAGTATTCTTTCTACCACAGCCTCATCTCTTCTGGGAAGCCCTCCTTCATAAAACTAAGATGGGGAAGCTGGCTTCTGAAAATCTATACTGCCACCAAGCCTAGACTGCTCTGCCCTTCCCTTAAAAAGGAAAACGAACCATAATGCATGTTTGCCCATCCTCCAACCTTAGGAGGAAAGCTTGAGAGAACAAGAACCACCCTTTAACTATTCAGCCCAGCCCCCTGAACTGCGTGGGCCATTATAAATAGAAGCTTGACCACCCACATTTTTAAGGTCTTACACAGAAATTGGACAGCATCTAAAGGAAGTCACTCATATGCCTAAGTAAAGGGCAATAAAGTCAAGCTGAGGAGAGCTGAGTAAAGGAAATCTGTCTGGCTCTTAAGTTACATGACTCTGTAACCCTTGGGATTAGGACGAGTTGGCCTGAAGAACAGAAGACCAAAGGGGGGTAAATTGATACTTTTAACTGCCTTCAAGTTTAAAGAATTACAGACAGAGATGACCAGGCAAAGATGAACCAAAAAGAAACAGGCTTCCCTTCCATAAGGACGATTCCAAACAGACATCACTGAGAACTTCCAGATTATAAAAACAGGAAGTCAGGAAGTCAAGAAAGAACACAGGGCAGGGAAATCAGTCGCTTCGACCTCAGAGACTTTCTTTCAGCCCAAGGATACCAAGAGGTTGGTCCCATGAGGATAGCGTTGATGGTAGGAGGGGAATACATGATTATTGTTTTAGGGTCAACATGCAGTTGACTCTGCAGTTCTGCTCAAATGGCCACAGTGGGACCATGTCTCCCCTGACCGAGCTCCTCTATCTCCTCCTTGGGCGACATAAAAACACGGTCAGGTAGAGCAACTCCTCCTTCGAGCAGCAGGACGTTGCTGGAGGAGAGCACAGGTTCAGATCTCCCTCTTTCCCATCACAGGCTTGGTCATGGGAGTGGGTGGTCTATGCCAATAAGATCCAGGGTCTCGACAGAAGATGGGGCCCCCCACAGTGGTCTGTTTCCTACATGGAAAGGAGGACTTATGTGCAGAGGAGCTAGGGGGGTGAGGATGGGGGCGGGGGCAGAGAAAACTCTGGCGACAGAGTCTTGTCTTCCTTTCCCACTTCTCTCCCTGCTCTGTGTCCACACTAATGAAAATCAGCCTGCACAGCTTCTTCTGCAGCCCAAGAATTCGTTCAGAGCAATTTGGAGCCAATCGAATGAACAGGAATAAACGAACAGATATTGCACTTTCTGGCTGGCTGCTCTAAGGCCCCAGGCAGTGATTAGAGGCCCATGGTCCTTTTCATGCCCGCAGCAAGAAGACGGGTGAAATTTGGTCCAGTTAAGAACTCTAAACAGGAGGGGCAGTGGTGAGGAATAGGATGGGTAATTATACTCTGGGTTAATACTGGGGTGGTGGCCATACCACCCAGACCCGAGAAATAATTAAGTGATTGAGTAAAAGATTGAAACAGTGGGAGGCAGTGATTGCTTGGTTCGGCCCATGGATATAGAGAGATGAAGTATCCTCGTGGGAGGGAAAGCCAGTCACTACTCCTGGTAGCTATTCCTGGTAGACCCTGTCTGCTGTTGGCCTCTGTCCCAACATTGATTCGCTCCTCCTAAGCAGAAGAGAAAACAAGTGTGTCACACACACACACACACACACACTTCCCTGAAATGACACTTACCCTCTATCCCCCTTCGTCCACCCCCATTGCTGGGAAGCAGACAGCAACACTGAGTTTTATGCCTGTCCTCCCCTCTAGAAAAGATGGGTTTGGTCTTTCCATGACCTTTCACCAGCTCTTTCTTGTGGTCAAGGTCACAGATTTCTAAGATGGCTCTCTAGTGCCATGGGAACATTTGTGGCTTTGGGAAAGACATTTTCTCTAGGCAAAGGAAACAGCTCCTTTGGGGAGTGGAGTCTACAACCTTGAACTCAGAACCAGAGAAACTGTTGAGCAGACCAGCTTGACCTTGACAGAGCATCTGCACCTCAGTAAAGCATTTATGAGAAGACCCCTGGGATCAGCGCAAAGAAGCAATCCATCTTCATTAGGATACCCTACGTCCTTGGGCATTTCCCTTCCCATCACTATTCTGAGAATAAAACCAAAGACCATGTTTTCTCTAAAACCCCCACCACACACATACTTCTTTCTGCTTTGTAGTACCAGCACTGAACCTATAAAAATGAATAAGATGTGGTTTCTACCCTCAAGAAATCAAAGTCTTCTAGGAGGTAGGTATGCGAACATCATGTTGGAAGAAGGTGGAGAATATTATGTGAATAAAGGAGAGGGGCACCTAGTCCAGCCATGGGATGGGTAAAGCTCTCATCGTGTCATGTCAGCAAGTCTTGAAAGACAAGGGGTAGGAATTAGCCAAGGAAAGAATAACACTGCATTGCTCTAGGCAGAGAAAACACCACAAGCAAAATCACAGAAGTAAGAAATTGTGTGACTCAATTGGAGAATTACCATTGGCCCAGTATTATTAAAATATAAGACATGGTGCAGATAAATTAGCAAGGTGAAGTCAGGTGTTCCCAAACACTATGCTAGAAACATAGGCTTTATCTAATAAATAATCAGTGCCACTGAAGGGTTTCAAAGTCTGTTTGGAGGGGGTGGGCAGATATAGTCAGGTTTAAATGTTTGCAGGATGAATTTGAGAGAGGAAGACCAGGGGCAAAGAGATCAGTTAGGAAGCTATGGGAAAAGTCCAGTCTGGATGAGACATGGTGCAGTTCTGACCCAGGAGAGCTGCCTTTAGGGGGAAGAGGGAAAGGATTTGGGAAATCCTCAGAGGAGGAAGCTGGTGCTTTCTTGGATTGCAGGTCATGACGTAGGCACAAAGACAAGGACGGGGGCCACATTTCTGGTCTGGATGAGACTGGGGTCAAGGGGATGACCAGTGGGATGCAAAGACGAGGGAGAGAGCAGGATGGGTTCCACTTGACCATGTGAAGCCCAAGGGCTTGGGATGTACCCTAGATCCTGGGAGTGGAGAAACTCCCAGGAAACATAAGCTCTCAGTCCCTGCTCTCTGTCACCATGCAGCTTGGTCCCTTCGAGGGAGGAAGTTAGCCTCTCTGTGCTTCAGTTTCCCTATCTGTGAACTGCAACACTCCATTTCTGCAGCTCACCGTCTAGAAATACACTGTGAAGACCAAATGTGAAAAGGGATCTCTAGCACATCGCAAACAAAGCTGTTGTGTAGATATGAGGAATTTGTTTCAGTCTCTGTGTTGGGCGTCCCTGGGTTTCCTATTACAGCAAAATGATTTCAAACGATGAACTTGTTTTGTAATATATCTGCTCTTTGTGACTTTTCAGATGTGTCTGAAAGCTATGCAGGTTTGACAAGGGTGTTGGCTTGCCTTTAACTCTTTTCCACTTTTGGTGCCACGGAGGGACAGGCAGGCATCTCTCGGCACCTGTGCCCTCAGAGGGACCTCAGAGCTGCACGGTGCAACGCCCTCCCTCCCTTCACAGACGAGAACACCGTGGCCGGAGGGAGGAGGGGACTCCCTGGAAGAGCACAGGTCGTTCGCAGCAAGGCTAGGATCCCCAGACCATCTGACCTTCCCTGACACCTTCTCAAACCCTGCCTGGCCAGGGCGGTATCTGCGTTCATGCCTCGGCCAAGGCCTCCCCACCTTGGCCCACCGGGCCTCGTGTGGGCCTCCGATCCCCCAAAGGAAGAAAGAGCCTTCGGGGTAATGCTTGCAAAGCTCTCAGAAGTTCCAAAGAGTTAGAAAAAAAACACATAAGGCCCATACCAATGAGTCTCTCCCACTTCATTCCAAGCTTAGAACGTTTTCTAGTTTTAAATAATACAAAACTAACACGGATGGAACCAGTGACTAAGGAACGCTTAGAGAATACCGAACTTTGAGTCGGTTAGTGCCCCCGCCCCCGCCCTGGGCCAGGGTGGGGGCAAAAGGAAGCAGGAGGAGCCCAGAGACATGCTAAAGAGCTTCCAGGAGGGCAGAGCTGCAGGCCCCTCACAGATCCACACACACACTCCTATTTTCAAGGATCTGAGAAGCGAAACAGGTTTGTCTATGATGGGACTGCTCAGATCCCATCTTGCTTGGCTTACACCGTTTTGCCCAGCTATGGGACCACAGAACCCTGTCCCCCCAGACCTCACCGTGGGAGAGCCGCTGGAAACCACACCCTGACCCTCTCCTTTGCCTCCCGGTGGTCTCCCCCAGCCCCTGAAATGACACCACACTTCCTGCTGTTACGATGGGGCGCCAGGGGCCTTAATAAGGACTTAAAGTCATTTCACCCTGATTTCTCAAATGCACAGACCACCCCCATGATTCACAGCGAACAGCCTAGCTTTCTGGGCAGGATTCAGACCAGAACTCAGTTTAATTGAATGTAGCAGCTACTCCCCGAAGATCATGCCCTTACCACTGTCCGGGCTGCAAGACGATGATGAGAGCAGAGGCCCTGGCTAGGCTGTAACCTAGGGGAACAGACAAGGCTCCAAACCCAAACTGCTGGCTCCGAAGTCAAGGTCAATGCTAAACTTGGGGGCCAGGGCCCAGAAGAAGGGGACTCAGAGAAGAGAGAGAGTGGTCAAGGAGCCTTCTTGGGGGTGGGGTTAAAGGGGCAGAGGCCCCATCCAGCTGTGGGGTGTACCAGTGAGGGTGGGGAAGCCGGTGGCTTGGGGGTTTCCACTTGGGGATGTGCAGAGGTAAACTGGCCAAGGGGGCCACTTGTGCAGAGATCCTGGACCCAGGGGTCACTGAGGGGTGGTCGAATCCCCTCGTCTCAGGCACTGCAGCCTGGTAAAGACAACCGTTTCCGTGAATCACGCCGAAACGAAAGACCCAGCTGCTGATGGACGGAGGAACCCTCTTCCTGCTCTTGGGAGTGTCTGATTCTAAGGCAGCTTCAGGAAGGAGAATTGCTCCGTTGAAAGCAATTATTACACGTTCACAAGAGAAGATAGTGGCCCAGCACCCAGGACAACCCCCTACCAACCAAATGGCTTCTCAGAATCTGTCCCCTGAAGGAAGTCATCCCTGCTTATTAAAAAAAAAA
>LNAC01000049.1:32771-70623 GCA_002007465.1 Ailurus styani | reverse complement strand
GGGGTAGGGGGTAGGGGGGATGGGGACCAGCCACCCCCTCACTCAAGGCATTTCTCATGCAGCTTGGCCACAAGCGCCCTGCTGACCACTGCCCAGCAGCCCAGGCCAGGGGACCCGAGGGGCTCTCCCGGCCCCTGGACTGTCCCTCATCTCTCATGTCTCCTCATCACAGGACAATGGCTCCCTTATTAGTCGGCCTCCTCCCCGTCCACGAGCCTTTATTACAGTAACTATGGAGTCAGCCTCTGACAAGAAGGAAAAGAGCAATTAAAGGCTTTTGTCTCTGCCGGGCAGCCTGGCTGACATCACTCTCCCTTCCCCCGCGTCTCAGTCCCACAGTTCGCCCCCTTCTCTCCCTGCTGCCTGCTGGTCAGAAAGTCAAGCCAGGGACACACAGAGAAATGAGCTGCAGCCCCCAGGGCCAGAGGGGCAGGGCCCTCGGGGACCCCGGGAGAGAAGGGAAACGAGCGGGGCAGCCCAGAACGTGCAAAGGCGCCCGGACACTCGCTGAGCAACCTGAGCAGCTCACCGGCTCTCCCAGGCCAGGCCCAGTGGCGCGGCCGTCCCCTCGCCGTGGGAGACCCTGTGGGGCCGGGGCCAGGGGCGACGGCGGCTCCCGGCTGCCCGGTTCCCCCAGCACGGCCTGCACTGAATGCACCCAGCCCAGGCCGGGTCGGGCTGCGCCCTGAGACAGAGGCGAGCTGGAAAACCCAGCAGAGTGGCTGTTCCCATGGCTTCAAAATAACCTCCAGATCTTAGATGTCATGACTCTCCAAGCTATTACAGGGTAGCTCCCGCGTGTTAGGCAGTGAGGAGAGAGAACAGAACACAAGACGCACTCCACCCTTGTTCCTGTCTCATAGAGATGGACACCGAGCCAGTCACTGCTGCAGGAAGAGGCCAGCAGACTCCAGTGAGCGTGATGAGTAGAAAGGCCCCAGGCTAGGAAAGAAGGTGGCCCGATTGCAGAAATCTGAGGGCCCAGCATGGCTAGAACGTAGCAGATGAGGCCAGAGATGAAGGCATAGGGGCTGAGCCACCCAAGCCTGTCCCCCCACCAGGACCCCCCCACTTCCCACGTGCTGCTGGAGAAGCCCCCTGTGGGCTGTTCCCGGAAGCTGTCAGCTAGCTTCTGCTAGAACACAGTGAAGGAAGCTCACTGTGGCCCACTCGTGAACAGTTGCTGGTAGCGGGAACTTCTTCCTTAAATTAAAGTGAAACCTGCATCAGGGTGCTGAACTGGAAAAAATATAGGGTTTTAGATTCAGACTGATGAGATTCAGATCCTATGTTAGCCACTTGCCAGCATTAGGAGCACAGCCAAGTCACGTTAACCTCTCTGAGCCTTTGTTTCCTCGTCTGTGAAATGGGGAGATACTGTTGACCTTACTGAGGGGGAGGGGAGGGGAGGATGAAATGAAAGGAGGAGTGTACAGGGACTTGCTCAGAGCTCAACAAACATCAAGTTTTCTTAGCCACTGGTCCTCTCTCCCTCTGAAATGTGTAGCATTCATTCTTTTCAGATGAGGCTTTATATTTCTTAAGCTTCTCTAAATCTCATCATGCCTAGTTCCTTGGACCATTCCTCACAGGACTTGGTTTCTAAGCCCTTTACCATCTGTTTGCACGTAGGAAGTGAAAGAAGGCATCAATGCCAATTAGCAGAGAACTCGGATTAACTCCGTCCATAAATATCAGCTGCACGAGGGCAGGGGCTGTCTGTCTCATTCACTACTCTATTCCCAGCACCCAGAACAACGCCCAGTATACAGTAAGCACTCAATATATCCTGACGAGTGAATGGCTGAAGTCTGGGCCTGACACTGTCAGTAGAGCAGCCTAACTTGTTCTCCATTTTTCAAGAGTCTGTGTCATTCCCTTGACTCATCCCAGGCTAAGAGACAATGCGAACCCCAAGACTTCCACACGTGAGCCACTGTTTTGTCAAGCCACCTCCAGTTCGTTTCTGAAAGAAAGGCAGGCCTTTGATTTATCCCTCCTACCATTTTATCTTGTTAGATCCAGTCCATTGTGCCGGCCTGCCCAGACTTTTTTTTGAAACTTCACTCTGTCATCCAACACATTAGCTCTCCCATCTAGCTTTACTCCATCTATCAATGTGTTAAGCCTGCCTCCTATGTCTTCATGTATCTGAGGATAAAATGTCAGAGAAGACAGACACGCCGTACAGTTCTTTAGGGAAGTGGACAAGCCTCCCATGACTCAGCACTCGGGACTTCCCAGTTGGCATCAGTTCATCGGTCGACACAGTTTGTGGACAATTGTTCAACCAGTGAGGAAACCACCATTTACCACGTTACTCCATTTTGTTCACAACTACAAGAGGCACTGTCAAATCCCCAGCTCAAATAAAACTCCCTGTTCTATTTACAACTATCGTATGCTAGTTGAGCTGACGGGGCGCCATCTCGTTTGGCCCTCACAACAAGGCCCCGGGTACCTTCTGGGCAGGGCATGGCAGTGACTAAGCAACCCAGGCTGCCTGGGTGTGAGCCCTGACTTGGTTGCTGCTCGCCAGGCAACACTGGACAGTGGATTTGTCAGAATAGACCATCTGCTACAACGGATGCCTCTGAAATCTCAGTGGTCTAACACCAGGAAGGTGTACTTCTTGCCCCTGTCACAGCCAATCCCATAGGTGCCCTTCCATAGGATGGTGTGAGAACCCAGGCTCCTGACATCGAGTAGTTCCTCTTTAGACGCCTCCCCTGGGTCTTCTCCATTCGGCTCAGGTGCAAAGACAGGGTGGGGAACCCCAAAGCAGTCACAGTTCTCCTGTACAATCCTCTGCCCACATTCTACTGGTCAGAATGTGTCACATGACCAATCTCAATGTACAGGAGGCTGGGAAATGCCACAGGTGCACATTACAGGTGGCAAACAATCTGACCTACTTCCTTATCGATGTCATTGACCTGACCATGTTTCCTGCCTTGTTATGTCCATATTAGTCAAGGTTCTCAGATATAGAGAGATAGAGATGCATAAATGTGTAGACAAAGACACTTTAAGGAATTGCTCATGTGAGTATGGGGATTGGTAGATCTGAAATCTGCTGCACAGACTGGCAGACTGGAAATTCTGGCAGGAGCTGATGTCACAACCTTGAGCCCAAGGGCAATCTAGAGGCAGAATACCTTCCTCTTTGGGGACATCAGTCTTTCCTCTACAGTTAAACCTTCAACTGATTAGAAGGGGCCCACCTATATTATGGAAGGTAATCTGCTTTTCTCAAATCTACTGATTGAAAGGTTAATCTCATCTAAAAATACCTTCACAGCAACAATTAGACAGGTGTACACCCAAACAATGCACCATAGCCTAGCCAAGTTGACGTGCAGAATTGGTGGTCACAGTTGGCGGTCACAAGGACACTGTGAGAATTAAATGAGCCACACCTGAAAGCTACACACAACTTCAGTTAAATCAGTTCATGATATATAACAGGCACTCAGTAAAGAGTTGCAATTATTATTGTCCCATTTTACAGATGAAAAAATTAGGACAAAAACGTAAAGGAACTTGTCCAAGACCACTGCAGCCAGACTCCAGAGCCAACATCCCCTCCAGTCCTCCCCACAGCTCCTTGGGGCCACTTAGTATGAGCAGCTGTAGCCTCTGGGCAGAAGTGAGGACAGACGGTAAGTTTGGGGGGACAAGATGGCTAGAGGGCAGGACACAGGCAGACACGTGTGCTCATAAATACTCGTAAACTAAAATACAAGTTTACCTGTGAAAAGATCATGCAGTTGTGAGACCAGAGGTGGAGCTAGTTCTTGGCTGGAGATGCCCAGGGTAAAGCTTTTCTTGCCTGTGATCATGGACACCTCTGTGATTACCAGCATCAATCCAGGTCAGTGTGACCTGAACATGAATGCACTCAGTGGCAAGGCTGGGCCTGCTCACACTGTGCCATGAACAGGAGGCTATCCTTTGAGCATCGGTCAAGAGTCATCTGGTCAGGGGATGGTGGAGCTGAGTGCAAGACCCCAGATTCAGCTCCCAGGCCAGTCACAACACAAGTCCTCAGGAACTCAGCTACCCAGTGGCCTATAAGTACATATGGGTAATTTCAGTGTGTAGGATCCAGCAAGAGAGTGTGACTGGGGCATATGAATCTTCCTTAGAAGGGAGCAAATGAAACCGGTCTTAGGGTAGCAGGGCAGATGTGCGGAGAGCAGAGAAGTATGGGAGCAGTAATGGGAGTTTGAGGCTGATGCTGTTCCCCGCTCCCTGCTCTTCCATGCAGTCCTTGGCTGCGCTACTGAGTTTGTGTCCAAGCTGAGTCCTCAGCATCATCTCTTAGGGCTCCCTCCAGCTAAATAGAGCCCTGGACTACAAATGGAAAGTCCTAGATCCTGGCCATCAAGTCATCAGTAATGCTGGGGAAATAAAGCACTGACTCATCTGGAGTCCCAGTTTTTCACTCTGCAACATGGGTCTGAGTTCCACGAGTTCAACCAGCTGCACGCGACGCAGTTTCAACATGTCTTTGAAAGCATTCTGAAAAGCATGGAGTTCTACGCGGATGTGTGGTGTTATCGCTGGCTTACTATGGTGAAGACAGAGACTCAAGACTGTCCCCACAGAACAGGCCCCTCTCCCCCATCCCACCTGGTACAGACCTTGGCAGTGATGCTCACAGACAGGGGTCCTACAGAGTTGTCTGTTCATGGCCGTGGCACCCAAGGCCGTCAATGGGGATTGCATCTGGCTCCATCCTGGTCACCGGGGAGTTCAGCTACCTGCAAGGAAATGGAGGAACAAAGCTCTGGTCTGTGCATGCCGGGGTAGGCGAATGATGCCCTTCTCCCAGTGGTGCCCACATGCTAGCCACCAGGGCCTATGAATATGTCAGCTTACACAGCAGAAGGGACTTTGTAAATGTGATTCAGGTTAGGGCCACTGAATGGGGAGAGTAGCCTAGATCACCCAGGTGGATCCAATCTAACCATCCAGTCCTTAAAGGTGAGAACCTTTCCTGGCTGTGGTCCAAGAGATGTGACTTTGGGGATGGAGGCAGAGCCAAGGGCAAGCGATGCAGGAAGTTGGCCTCTAGAAGCAAGAGAAGACAAGGAAACAGATCTTCCCCTAGAGGCTCCGGTTAGGAACGCAGCCTTGCCTACACCAGGCTCTCAGCCTGGCCCTGGCAAGACCCACGTCAGGCTAGTCACTTAAAAAACATAAGTCAACCCATTGACGTCATCGTAAGCAGCTACGTGTGCAGTGATTTGTTAGAGCGGCCCTAGGGAGCTAGTGCTCATGCCAAGAAGATGGAAGCAGCAGTTCATGTGACCTGTGGTGAAGGTGGAGGTGTGAACAGAAAACCGTAGGCCCCGATTCCCTGGACTCGCTCTCCTCCCCTCCTCTCTTCTTTAAGTAATCACCACCAGGTTTGAGGAGCTCGGGAAGGTGTGAGGGCAGGGAGCCACAGGAAAGTAGTTTCCAGACCAGAATTCAGAATTTACATCCGTTTCTGTGCCAGACCTACCTTCACGATCTCAGTGAGTTTCTGGGATTTTTGTGTGTACAACAGACAGGAGACTATGAATGCCTTTCCTCTTTCCATCCCCATCCTAGGAAGGGAGAACCTGGCTTCCTGCCTCCTCCCTCCAGCCAGCACCGCCCGGGGGCAGTCCCGCACCACGGCCTCTCCCCGGTGCCTCCTTCCCACCCCAGCCCGGGCCAGCAGCCATCCCTGCCCAGCTTAGTCATCTTACAGTGATGAACGCCATCATTAGGAGCCTTTCATTAGCAGTGGCTTGCACGCAGCTGATGTTGATTTGATAGAATCCAATTTAGCAGCCCACTCTGGGCTCCGCTCCATAAGCATTTGGGTTTAGCATGTACAGGCAGTTTGATGCTGTCTTGATGGCCTTTTAAGCGGCTGAGAAAATTGCTGGCATGGCAATTCGGTAGCAGGCAGGCTCCTGGCGGGGGTGGGGGGCTGTGGGGACGGGGGAAGGACCAAGGGGGCATTTCAGCCTGTGTCTGTAAAAGGCAGCTAAGTGTTTGGGAATCATCCATTTAAAGGGCAGAGAGAACAGACAGAACCGCGGGCGAGCCTGAGGGGCTCCGCCCGGGGGGGATCTCAGGGCCATGCCTCCTTCTGACCGATTCAGCCCTGCCCTCAGCCAAAATACTCAGCACCCCACGCCTGCGAACGCACCATCCACAACACACTCCCCCGTGTCATCTCATTTTCCTGGTGCGCCCCAACAAACCGGCAGGCTAACAGGTGAGGATGTCATGACCCCATCCTGCAGACACGAAGCCAAGGCTCAGGGGCGGCTGCCTGAGATGAGCACAGAGGTGCTGGCAGGGGCGAGGGCGCGGGGCCGACACACAGCAATCATCACCAGCAATGTGCAGGAGTGGCCACCAGCTTCCTGATGCCCCCAGTGACTCACGGAGCTGAGCCTCTGGCCCTTAACACAGAGGGCGACCTTGACCTGTCTCCTTTCCTGTGGGCTCCTGGACGGTGAATGGGAAGGTCAAGGGCTGCCAGCTCCTTGAGGGACGGTTAGAGTTCCCAGAGCACAGTGAGGGATGTGCTGGCAAATCCTGAACCTCTGGTTCTCCAACTAAAAAAGCCCCAGTTCGCAGCATTTGCCCATTTCCCTGGTTTGAATACTCCCGCTTTGCCAATTTCAAGATGTCACCGAATGCAGACGTGGGAAGGGGTGTTGGCCCTGGGCTCCGAGGGCAGGAGCAGGTTCAACCACACCAGTGCGAGCAGACTGTGACCTTGTTCTGAATGTGTGCCCATTTTACAACCGAACAAACTGAGGTCCAGAGTAGTTCTGAGACTGATACTGCCTTTGCCCCCAACGATGAGCCGCGGAATGCCCAGGAGGCCAGGCTGCCCTTCTCTGGAAAGACACGCTGCCTGAGAACTGACGGAGCCAAGCGCAGGCCAGAGCTGGGGCCTCTTCTCTGCCGGCGGCCCACACGCCAGGTTCAATGCGAGCCTTCTCCTTGAGAGGGGCTGAGGAGAGGCAGGTGAGGGCAGGCCAGCTGCTTCCGGAGGCAGCAGGGGAGGAAAGAGGAGAGCTCTTCTTTCCAGTCCGATCTGGTTTTAGTTCAGAAGGCTGAATGGCCTGTGAAGACTTTCTCCTTTTCCTCCCCACCTGGCTCTGGTCTCTCCTCTCCTCAGAAAATCACTGCCTTGAAAGCTTTCTCCTGAGGCTTCGTGTGCACCTCTCCGAGCTGGCTTCTCGTCTCTCCTCCCCTCATGCTGGGCTTCTCACCGGATGCCAGGCAGCCATAGAGGGAGGCACGGGAGCTCAAGTGTCCTGGGTCACACACTTGGCCCACCTGGGAGTTCAGCCACAGCTGCACTGGAGCATTCAGACTGAGCTCTGACCCTCCCCCACCGACTGACAGGGTCCCATCTGCATCTCACAGGTTGGATCTGCAAAGCAGCAGCCACCCCCCCTCCCCCGGGGCAAGTCTCAAACAATGGAACAGGAGCTGGCAGGAAAGGCCCCAATCTCCCAATTCGGGGCGTTCCCTAAGCTGCTTTAGAGGCCCCAGCAGCATAGAACCAACCCTGTGGCCTTCCTTTTCTCTGCTGCCCCCTCCTGTCCTGGGATCGCCTCCCAAAGAAACCACAAGTACCCAACTCCTTGTCTCGGGAACTGTTTTCAGATATAAACATGGACCCTCTGAGGTGGGTACAATTAATAACCCCATTTTACAGATGAGGAGACTGAGGCTCTGTCTGCCTGACTCGGGCTAGACGGGTCTCCCATCCTGCCTGTCCATAAGGGCAGTGGTCCTTGGGGATGCAGGGATGCAACCACAACCTGCCTTCACCGAGCTGCTGAGGACAGAGCCTAGGCCTGGGAGCTGGAATACCAGCCGGCTCAGGAAGAGGTGCCCCGACCACAGAGAACACCCAAAGGGCAGTGCTTGTATCAGTTCAACCTTGAACCCTTCTCTGTGAAATGAGAACCCCTCAACATTTGACCTCATTTTTGTTTTGTTTCTGTTAATATATATAACATATATACAAACACAGAGAGGTATGTGTATAAATATATATTAACAAACGTGTGTGTGTTGACAGGTTGGAGAGAAATTCACCAGACGTTAACAACATTCTTGGACAGTGGCAGATAATACCTCTATTTAGTGTGTGCTTTTTCAGTGTTTTCTAATTTTTTCCATAATGAAACGTTATTGTGGAAAGAGGCAAAAACATTATTCTTTTTAAAAGGAAGAAAGACAAATAAGAAAGGAAGAAAGGAAGGAAAAACGGAGGGAAGAAGGAAAGAGAAAGGAAGGAAGAAAGAAAGGTAGGAAGGAAGGGAGAGAAAAGAAAAGAGGAAAGAAAGGAAAGAAAGAAAGGAAAGAGAAAGAAAGAAAGAAAAGAAAGAAAGAAAGAAAGGAAAGAGAGAGAGAGAGAGAGAGAGAGAGAGAGAGAGAGAGAGAGAAAGAAAGAAAGAAAGAAAGAAAGAAAGAATCTATCAGGCCTCTTGGGAGGATTCACCATTAACGGAAATCCAGACAGTGAGCAGCAGGACTCCTAGCAGGTGGGGAAAACCCAGCTCCTGCCTACAAGCTTGTCTCCTCCCAAAACCCAGCAGTGCAGGGGAACCGGGCAGGGGAGGCAGGAAAGGGGAGTACAAGGAAGGGAAACTTGAAAGGCCAGACCAGGCACCTAGCACAGGGATACCCTGGGGTGGAGGAGGGGCGGGGGCACTTACTGCGGAGACAGAAAGGCCACAGGTTTGAATGAGATGCCACTAAAGGACTCTGGAGCGAATGGGCAAGATCTTAGCCTTCACACACAGCAGTAGACGACATTCATGGTCACCCATCTGGGGGGTTTCCGTTCACTTGGAGTGTTGAGAAGAGAACTATTCGTTCACGTCGGCCAATTGTCCTTTGTTTTTCAATTCCACACATTTGAGTTGTGTACCCTTGTCCCGGTCATCAGGCTGCAAACCCTTGAGTTCAGGGACCATGATGGCCTCACATACTACTGTCCCCCCACGAGCTGTTACCCCAGGGACAGGTAGACACCCAGTAGATGGAACGAATGAGCAAATTCTACCCCCATCCCACCTCATACCAGAACAGTTTCCTGGGCTGGATGGAAAGAAACTTAGTCAGAAGACCTGAGGTTTTGTCCCTGACCTTCCAGAATCCATCTCATGACCTTTGGGAGGTCAGCTAGTTACCTTGTAGTTCAATTTCCCCCAAATCAGAAGAGCTAACCCTGAAAGAAAGATCTAGCAATGAAATAACACATCATCTATGACAAACTTTCTGCTCCTCAGGATAAAGAACTGGCATCAACGGAGGGCGTGAATCAGTCTTTTCCTCCAATCCTAGAGCCACAGGAAGTCTGAGGGGGGCCAGCCGTGGAGTCCGCGGGGCTCTCTGCAGACTACTGAGACTAAGGCGGTGGTGTCGGGGGCTGGAAAGACCGCCGGGCTGGGTGTGGATCTGTCTGCTTCTCTTCAGTGGCCTCTCCTCTGGGATCTTCCTGACTTAATGGAGGCTGCATTAGCTAATCTAGTGATTCAATTAGTTCTAAATGCTCCTGGCCTGAGAAGGAGGGACGCAAGGTGGGAATTTGCTGGCTCCTATTTGCCGGAAAGGGTTTCCCAAGACAATGGAGCTGCAATTTGAATTCCCAAGTCTCCCACTTCCCTCTCCATTCAAGAGCTCAGGGTCATCAACCCAAATGAGATCATGCATGTGAAAGCACTTCGTAAACTATTTTTATTACTCATTCCCTCTTGGGGTGGGCCCCCCATGCCTTCTCCAGCCAACCTCTGTCCCTGAGGTAAGGGGGCTGTCCAGTGACAGAGGGACCCGTGAGGCCCCAGGCCTAACCTTGAGGAATCCCAGATCAGTGGCTTTTCTGACTTTGTAGAATGGACATGACATTTAGACCCTCTGCAGAGAAGATCCAGTCTTTCTCCAATGACAGCTCTGCTGCGACCTGGGCTGCTCTGCCCCTCTCACGTGGGGACACAATCACAGACTGCCTCTACCATCTCCTACTTGTTCTAGGGGCCTTGTGGCCACAGAGAGAGCTGACTCTGAGAACCATCCTAGGTGTCAGCTCCTCAGGGGCACAGCTCAGTCCCTGGAAGGAAGGGACAGAAACCGGGAAATGGGAAAGGAGGGAGGACAGCAAACGAGAAGACAGACGACACAGAGGCGAGTCTCTACCACCTGGAGGTCCTTTCTCTCGCCACAGGAAGAGTGGCTTTTTCTAAAGTCCAGGAATTGCTACTGACTCCTGGAAGCTGTTGGGATTAAGTGAGGACTTGGATCTCTTTGATCCCAAGGCCTGTGTAAAATGGGACTATGAGATTGGAATAGTGGTTCCAACTTGGGCTGCACATTGGAGTCACCTGGGAAGACTTAGAAAGTTCCATGTCACAGCGCCATGCACAAAGACCATAGTTGAATTGGTCTGGGGGTGCAGTCCGGACATGCAATTATTTTCCTTTCTCTATGCAGTGGCGTGCCGGTCAACCAGCTCTCGAAACAGAAAAGTTCTCATTTGTAGCGTCTGCCAATGTCCACGGTGTCAAAACCCTCACTACGGCCTATTTCAAGCAACCTATAGTGTAGCGACGGGCTCCTGCACACCGCAGTCTCCCCGGGATTCCAAGCTGCCACGGAAGTGGGGAACCGCTAGAGCGGGCCCGTGAGCCCCCCGGGACCGGGGAGCCCCATGTCCCCAGAGCAGGGGTGAGAAGGTGCGGTCCAGTTAGAACTCACACAGAGACACCCCCGGCCACCCCACCTTTCTCCACCAGCCCTGGAGGCCATCTGCTCATCCCCTTCTCCCCACCAAAGGCACTCTGTTGTGGTTGTAGAGATAAAGGACAAAGAAGGAAAGAAAGTCCCCGTGGTTTCCAAGCGCTGTCAGAGCCACTTTCAAGAAGAAACCGCCCCATTGTTCACCTCCTTCTCTTCTGTCAGGAAAATGTCTTCAATACTGAAAGCAGTCAGCCAGACATCGGAGAGGTCAATTTTTAGCACATTATCCGCTTTCCCTGACAGTAAGACCGAGGACTTTCCCCAGAAGACATTTGGAACCTTTGCTGGAGCCAGGGTGGGAGGGCGAGGGGGAGACAAAGGAGCTAACAGAGAGAAGGAAGACATCTGCTTCTCCTGGCAATGCGGGGTCTTGGGTGTTTTAGTTTGGCCCACCTACGTCTAGGCCCTCCTTCCTCCTTTCCTCCGAGGACGGTCATCTTGAATTCAACCAAATTCAACAATATTTGTTAAATATGGTAAGAAATTGAGCTCTGGGGCAATTTGAGACTTTGTTTTTTTAAGTGGAAATACTGTCCTTTGAGGCTAATAGATGAGTCAGGACTCAAGGAAGAAACAAGCCTGCAAACTCCAAGTCATGTGTAAACTAGCTGAGGGCTGGTATGGGTTCTGCATGTGAGCACTGGTGGAACAGAGGGTATGTTTTACAAAGGGGTGTGTTTATACCTCACCAGTTTCCAAAAAGGATTCTAAAAGGCTGAGGTCCAGAAAAGGGCGACGGGAAGTCTTCACGGAGGGGAGACTTTCCATGATACATCAAGCCTTCTGTGCCACGGGTAACAGCTAGCCCAGGTCTAGTGGGCCTCTGAGAATGAAGAGAGCTCCACTGTCTCAGGCAGTGACAAAATGGCAGATGGGCCTGGGTCTGGGCAGACATCCTGGACAGGCCATCACGTAGACTTCCCAAGCCATGAACAATAGCTAGACAACAGTCACTCAAAGGGGACACCTTTTTCTAATTTGCTCAGAATCATCAAACTGGCCAGCAAGAACCCCAGAATGAGTCCAACAGCTGATACCACAGGGCCAAGCTTTGCCTCACCCACCTTCTATCAGATCTGAGGCCTGAGTTCCAGTTCCCACTCTGTAAGGAACAAGCTCCATCAGCTTGGGCAAGTTGGTCTACTTTTGAGATTCGAGGGGCCCTAAAGGGGAGCACACACTTGGATCATAAATCAAAGAATCATTTGGCACCCTTAGCATTAGGGTCTTTGGTCATTGCTATCTGGACCTTCTCTTAGGTTTAGTCCAACATTTTGCATCTCCTAAGCCCCCATTAACCTGGTGGCAGTTAGATGCTGGGAGAGTCACCGTGACATACAAAATTACACACAGAGGCTCTCTATGGAGGTGGTTATGAGTTGATTATATTCCTAGGTGTTAAAATCAAGTGACTACTTGCTATCAGCCTGTCCCCCTGAGCCACAGAATTGACCGATATCAAAGCAATAGGGGAGCTTAGAGATGATCAGGTCATCTAGTTTTACATATGATGAACCTAAGACTAAAGACCCCAAGGCTCCGGGCTAGGCCACACAGCCCCCTCGAGGCAGACCTCCATCTCGGTGTGTTGACACAAGAGAGGGCACAGCACAGGCAATCCCCACCATTCCTGAGCCCGTGCACCAGGCCTGGGAGGCTATGACAGGAAGAAAAGGCTGCATTGCAGCAGCAAGACAGAAAAAGACAGTAATGCTGATCCAGTTTGGTGGCAGACCGGGGGGTGGGGTGGGGGGAGGTAGAGGGGGGCAGATTTTAGAATTAAGTTAGGAGAGAGGGCCCGATCAGTCAGGGGTGAAAAGAGAGAATCGTGAGTGATGAATGCGACACAGAACCACGGAGGAAGATGAAATGAGTGAAGTATGAAATCAACCTTGCTCCAGCCACACTTGGCAGGCCGCCTTGAAACAGGCCCGTGGCCTGCAGGTGGAGGGGAGAAAGACTGGCCAAGGGCTGGGCAGTGGTGGGCATGCCCCAGAAGCTCTGCCCCGGGCAGAGGGCTTTCCAGAAGGAATAGGATGACTGGACACCGAGGCCTTAACCTAAGCTGGGTGGAGGAGCCAGTCCCTTCCCCAGTAGCCAGTATGGGGCGGTGCCTGCACTTCCTCACCCTCTGTCCGGCCTCTTGTGGCCACAGTGACATCATTCTTGCCTCCTCGGGTTCCAGAGCTACATCAGGAACCCAGTGCAAAACCTGGGGCTCCCCTGTGTTCCATTCCCACGCAGAAGCGCGCACACACACACACACACACACACACACACACACACACACACACACACACACACACACACGCCATGCGGCCCCAGGGTCCAAACTGCCTGGGAATGAGGTCCTGGTGATTCTTGAGTAATGCCAACCTCCGCCCTTGCCCGTCCTACCCATCCCTGTGCCCTCACTGCCCCGCTCTGAGGAGAGGCCCTCCGTGAGGCGGAGTCCTACCTCCCAGAGCAGGAGGTAACAAACAGGGAGCGCGGGTGACCACGCCGGGGTGGACACTATTCAGAACGTGGCAAGTCTCCTCCATCCCCGCATTCTGGGAGACGGCCTCTGACCCAAGACGGGGCTCCCTGGAGCCCCACAGCTTTTAGGAGAAAGGTACACATGTGATGAAAACTGGAGTGACAGTCCGGGGGGCCTGACAGACAAAACCAGCCGGGCCTCCCCTCTTCTCAATGACAGATCATGTCCCTCTCTTGATCCGTGTGTGTGGTGGCGGGGGGGGGGGGGGGGGGGGGNGGAACTGGGTGACATCACACAGCCAGACTTGAGGCCACTCTGGGCCCCATCAGCATTACCCAAATCAGCATTCCATCCCCCAGAAAGAGGCTTAGCAGACTTTTAAAAGGGCGAGCCAAGCTGGGGCTGATATTTTTGACTTGTCAGACTGAGGGACAAGCCAGAGTTCAGGGGACTGTCACCTCTGTAGAAGGGGGAGCCAGGCCTGACCAAAGGCTCCCACGCTGGCCGGCCATCAGCATAACAGGTGGACAGGTGAACACAAACACCCCCACGCTCCCTCCTGCTTGGCCTCCCCAAGTCCCCGTGAAGAGATATGAGGCTCTACAAGGGAGTCCAAAGGACTGCACGAGCCTGAGCATGAGAATCACCTCATCCAGGGACAAGCTGCAGACGCAGACGCCCGGGCTCCGGGCTCCCCAGATTCCGGCTCAGCAGGTGCGGGGGCAGGCCCAGTGATCTGCATTTCTGGCAAACTCTCCCTGCAGTCTCTGACAGGGCTCGTCTCTGGGCTGCACTTTGGAAAACCCTGGCGAGAGTATTATTTACAGAAATCGCAGAAGGCGAGCTGGTCAGGAAGAAAAAGGAAGCGTGAGACAGCATTTAATCATTTGTCCCAGCACCCACATTATTTGATTGTAATAATAATGATGCTTCTGTTTCCAAGTCACTTTGCAGCTCATCTGACTTGATCTTCCCAGCCACCCAGAGATGGGAGCCCGAACACGTTCATCATCTCGGACCTTCCAAGAGGAACAGGCCCTGAAAGAAGTGATGTAGTTGCCTGGGGTCACATATTTAGCAAAATAGCAATGGGGACTTGAGACCCAGGACCAGTCCATCTCTCTCCCGACTTCCCCAGGGCCCTCCCTGGACAGCTGAGTGGGCACTGAGACACAGAGGGAGACGATTTTATAAAGAGAGTATCCTGTTTGGTCTCAGGGGCCACAACCAGCATTGTCCCCGACACCCCATGCACCTGGATGGACCCTGAGTGCTGACGGGGTACAGCGGTCCCCCACCCTAGTACACCCTGAGTTGCCTCTGCCCCGTAGCTTCTGCTGTGACACAGGGCTGTCCTGTGCCCCCCACCCGCACCCCCAGAGAACCCAAGCAGCGTGAGAGTCAGCAAGGGCACGGGGTGAGGGAAGAGCACCCCAGGAATACAGCATTTGAGTCAAAGTCCACCACTGCAGCCTAATCCCAGGGTGACCTTGACCAAGGACTGAACTTCTTCCAGTATCACCTTCTCCTTTGGTTAGATGGGGATTAGAACACAAACCTCTTGATGTATTGGGAAGAGTGAATGTGATCGTGATTGGAAACCCCAAACAGACACGAGTGGCATGCCCCTTCCTCCCTGACTCTTCCGGAGCCGCACAGTGGGGGGAGTCTTGGTGTTTCCCTAAAAGAGGGGCTGATGTTGCCCCAAAGGAAAGAGGCAGGGAGCCTCCATGCTGGACCAGCTGATCTGCATGGGGGCCTCTGGCTCAGAAAAGTTTTCTTCCCCTTTACCCCATGACTCCTGACCCCGCGACCACCACCACCGAACAGGATAATGGGGAGTATGTGCAGCAAGATGCTGGCTCAGCGGAGGCCCCATATATAAAAATTATTCTTGATAGCTACAATGGAGTTTGCACTGTCCAGGCCAAAATGAAATATGAAGATGGGGCAGCGGAGGATGACGGGGCAACACCGGGGAGCGGTGATTGAATACAGCCCATGAGTTACATTCAATACTTATTGAAGTATAAAGATGAGGTTATGCGCCGACGGGTTATTTCTCCTCCGGTCTTGCAGATATTGTCTCCGGCATCACATTATGCGATGCCCTTTTTCTCTGCCTACTCCCTCCCCCTCAGGGGCTGAGACCAGTTTGATGCTTCCCTAAGAATCAGAAGCTCCTCATAGCTCTTGGTCCTGCTCTGATGGATTTGCCTGAGTGAGGGCACACAGCAGCAGGGAAAAGGTAGAGACTGGGGTGGGGCTTAGGTGGGGGGACGGGAGCCCCCGGGTCCCCCTGCCCATCCCCTCCCTGGCTCTGGGACCCCAGGAAAGCCCCCCGCCACCCCTGGGTCTCAGTTTCCTCATCTACAAAATCAACGTATGAGTTCTTGCTCCACTTAAGTGCTGGGGTATCCGCAGGCGAAAGTTTCTCGGTTGAGCCCATAGAGCAAAGGTTGAGTGCGGCTCCTGGAAGAGACGCATTGGTCCCACAACGGTTAATCTGATGGCTCTGAAAAGAGCAGGGGCAGGGCCTAGAAGGATTTTCCAAGAGGAAGTCTCTTTCTTACCGAGGGGGCTGGGGGAAATGTTAAAAGGAAATGGGACTCCGCTGTCCCTGCCCAGTGACAGATCAGAGGTGAAGATCATTAATTTTGGAGGCTTTGTTCAAAAATGAGAAGCCTTTTGCCTAATGAAGAACTCTTAATCGGTGTTGTCTTTCCTAAATTATCATATTAACCACAGATAATTAACAAGCGTATCCTTAATGCCGCAGGATACTGCAAACCCACTGAACGCATCTCGCCGCCTATAAATCATCCAGCCATCCTTCAAGGCAGCTGTTTAATTACTCCCACATTTGAGAGGAGCAATATTGAGCCTCTCTCCAAATCTGGTTGCCAGTGAAAATAAAGTCAGCAACATTTCAGCTCTTTATCGTCATCGTTCCGACTTAAGATGTTGCTGCCTGGCTACTTACAAAGGTGGGAAACTGGAAACGACCCAAATGTCCGGCACCAGGGGAATCGCTTGGCTAAACAAGTGAAGGGGTATCTGTTGAACAGGTGTCATGCAGCCACTAAACAGCAGTACTGAAATTAGGTCGATACACGGAAAACTTGCATTCTAAATCATGTTAGGCGGGAAAACATCATAAAATACTGTGTATGCAGTGTCTGCAACTACATGAAAAGGTATACAATTATTGACAAATCACGGGCAAGAATTTAGAGGGATGTCACGTGTTGTGTTTAATGCTTGTTTTCTACTCTGAAGTGGATCGAGTTTGTTAAGACGAGACATTGGTGGTGGTGGTGACCGGCCAGGTCGCTCCAGCTCTGGCCAGTAGCACTGAGGTTCCTGTCACCTGGGACGGAAGCACTTGGCCCGTTCACCTGACTCAGGCCCCCCCTCTCAGAAATGTGCTGGATCCTGGCAGCATGTGTGGTGTCTGAACGGCATTCTGGGGCAGAAGTCAGCTCAGTGTGTTGCTCATGCCTCGTGGCTCATGAAATCGTAGGAGAGGAGTCTGACTCCCAGCAGTAGCATCTCTCATGTTCTCTTTTGCCAGACCTTTCACGAGCTCGGCTGCTGCCTCAGACTGCCCCGTTCTCAAGCTCAGCACAGGCCTCGGCGTGGGGTCTGGCTGTGGGTGATGCAGAGAAGAGGGAAGCAAGGTGGGGGAAAGAGGGGTACCCCATGCTCCCCCTCCCCCAGACCACCCAGCAAAGCATGAGCTGAAGGCGTGACTGGGAAGAGGAGGGGACCGGGACGTTTTCCTCAGCCTCTGCATTTGGTGAAGTCCTTCCTCCTCAAAGCCTAGAGGAGCTGAATCTGTCTTTTGAAACTCTCCTTCAGGGGCACCTGGGTGGCTCAGCCAGTGAGCCTTGGTTTCGGCTTAGGTCATGATCTCAGGGTCGTGGGATGGAGCCCCGTGTGAAGCCCCACATCGGGCTCCTCGCTCAGCGTGGAGTCTGCTTGAGATTCTTTCCCCTTCTCTCTCCCTCCCCTTCTGCTCCTCCCTCCACTCATGTCCTCTCTCTTTCTCTCTCTCTCTCTCTCTCTCTCAAATAAATAAATACTTCTCATTCCCGGGGACTTTTTTCAAGTGAAGCTTTTCCTTTTTCCCTCCAAAGATAAGAAAGAGGAGCCAATGAAGGAAGGCAGCTAAGGGCAAAAGGAGCATCCCGGGGTGGCAGGAAGCCCCGCGGAGTTAAAGTCTGGGCCCTTAGGGGCAGAGGATCAGCTAGTGGGCCAGCTTTGACTCTCTGCCCGTACTTTCTCCATGTCCATGCAGGCTCTTTGACTCTCTGGGTCAGGCCAGGGGAGCACGCGAGGGGAAGAGAAAGAGATCTGGAACCCAAGCCCTCAGTCAGCCCAGGGGTCCGGGACTGAAGTTGTGGTGCTCGGGGATCTTCTGGAAGCATGTAATTTTTAAAGGAGGAAGCAGCTCAATCCCCAGCCCAGCAAGGCTGGGAATTCATGACTTTAGCCGGACTGGTGCGTGGTGTGGCACCAGACAGGTGGCCCTCCACAAGGCACGCGGAGAATTGAATGCCTTCTCCATCCCCCAAACCCTGGGGCTCAGGAGAGGTCTCCTTCTCTTCTCCCACCCACACCTTATCTCACTGGCCCTAACTATTGCTTGCCATCTCCTACTGCCAATTTTGAAATTTTATTTCTGGTTCCCATTAACATATTTAAGCAGAGCTGGAGATGGAGTCCTGAAGTGACCCAAATCCCCGCATCGTGCTCTCTTCTGTCCCTTATGGTGCCTGTAGGTGGCATTTAAACCAGAGCACTGTGCTCAGCTCCTGAAACCAGAAGTACCGGAAACACAGTTACACAGAGGAAGGCCCAGTTGCGATCTGCACATTGCCTGAATCTGGAAAGTGATGTCTGTGGAGAGGATGGTGGGAAACCAAGTTGATAGACACTCCTTGCATATGAATGGGAGCCAGGAAAGTAAAAGCATGCTCAAAGCATCTGTGTGCTACAATAACATTGGTATCCTATCTTTACAGATAAAGGAGTGGATGCTCAGAGAAGTCAAATAACTTTTCCAAGGTCACCCAGCTGGTAGGTAATGAAGCCAGGATGTGAAGCCAGGCAGACTCTAGACCTCATGCTCTTGCAGAGTGTACATTCTGCCATTCTGATGACCATTACAGAAAAGAGAAAATGTTGAATGAAGGACAAGTAAGAAAGAACAATTAAAACAAATTCAAAGACCAGTCAGGTGGAATACTGAAGTGTCAAATCAGCACAGAATCTAGAAATTATTTTGTAATACCTTTTGCTCTGGTTCTGTGTCCATAAAACCAGCATCTAAGCTACCATTTGGCTTCCTGAAAGGACCCATTTACTTGGGGAGGTATGCTTTAGCAAATCACCTGGCAGGTTCTCCAGCCAGAATCATTCGTCCACTTCATTTCCTGGTTGGCAACGCAGCCTCCTAGGGCTTTTAGGAGAGTGACGCCTGTGCCCCACTTTTGACCACCTCGGGTAGAACCAAGTAACTAACCATCAGGGCACCTGCCCACAGAACAGAAACCAGAGACTGTCCCAAGGTACAGGTGAGCAAACAGCTAGCCAGTGAGTCCACTAAATGGCTCGTGGAGGAAAGAGATGACATGGGCTCCCTCTGTGCTTGGGAAGGAGGAGGGGGGTTATTCAGTTCCGCCCAGACCACCTATCCCTGCCTTTTTCTTCCCTGCTTCTTTGTCTCCAACTTAACTTCACCTTCACTTGAAACCCCAGTGAGAACTCATTCTACATCATCTTGATGCTTCAATTCCAGCCATAGTCTTCCAGATCACTCCTTCCCACGACGGAAATAGTTCCCCCAACTCCATCCCCAAGGGAGCCATACAAAGAAATATGATGTGGACAATACAAAGGAGGATACATGTCTACAATCACCGACAAGAAAAATTCAACAAATAAAAAATAGAATGCAAAAGAGGGGGGGGAGGGAGGGGGAGAGCGGAGAAAACACAAAGAAAGCATGTTCAGCATAATGGGACCTCGTTTGTGTAACACTTCTAATTACACATGTATATATGCCCAGAGGGAGGCGTGGAAGCTGTGGTTGCCTGGGATGGACCGGGGATTTCAGAGTGATTTTCCCTTCTTTTTATACTTCTCTGTATCATTTGAATGTTCTATAATGAATGTGCATTACCTCTCCAAACAGAAAATAGATTAAAAGGAAAACCCATAAATTTAAACTAAAACCTCCCCTCCTTGGCAAAGCCCTCCCAGATTGGCCCAGGGAGAACCAACGACTTGCAAAATTGCCAGGAAATGGTTGTTTAACATTCCATCAAGGCCGTTTCTTTTTCATTCTCTACCCACAAACCACTTACACTCTTAGAAATCTAAGGGTCTCAAGGCCACAGCCTATACCTCCGTTCCAGGTGCTTCTGGGGGCTGTCCTCATCTTGAGTTGCTCAGATCCAAAGCATAGACTTTCTTCAGACTGCTAACTTACTCTGAGTAGGAATGTAACATATGTGTGTTTTCTAGAAGTTTATAAATTTTAATTAAATGAATAGCATATATTTTAATTAGTTTCCTTGTCCTCTTAGCAGTTTCAAGAGTATCACAGACCCTGTTCTTCCCTATCAGCTCTACTGAGGAAAAGCAACAATTTTCTCAAACTGTTCCTGCTATCCCTAGACAATGACATTTCCCTTCACCAAAGCTGAGCTTGACCAGAGCTCTGAGCTACTGTCACTCTTCTGTGGGTCTTTTGCCTCTGAACCAGACTTCTCAAAATGTCCATACTTATATCCCTGTATCTACTGGTTACTTCAGATTTCCTTTCTCAAAAGCCCCCCTTTCTGACCCATGGTTCCTCCACATTCCGCTCAACTTCCAAAAGGATATAACAATTAGAAATGTCTTCCTTTGTAAGTAACAAAAAACCTGACTTACAGTGATTTAAACAAGTAGGGTTTTATGTTTCTCAAACAACAAAAAGTTGAAGTTAGGTAGTTGATGGCATTGACTCAGCAACTTAATGATGCCAGGGCAATTGGTCTCTGTAATTCTATTGACCATTGCTTTCATGGGCCCAAAATGGCTGCCCCGGCTCCAGACATTACATCTACAGTCAAGGCAAGAAGATGGAGACATGGCAGTGTTCAACCATGCCATCCCTTTTATTAGGAAAGAAAAAGCTTTCGCAGAACACTCAGAACAAACTCCATTTATGCCTTTTTTTGGTCAGATTGTATCATATGGCCATTCCTGGATGGGAAGAAGACCAGGAAAGCAAATATTTAGCTTCTCTAGCCTCAAAAGTAGCATATTGGGAGGATCCATAGGGTTGGCAAACCACCAATCTCCGTCACAGGGGCCAAACCCTTTTCCTTGAGAAGGTAACAGAGAGTAAAACCAGCAAACTTTAATAAGCATTCGCTCAGCACCAGGCCTTTCACCAAGTACTTTCTTTATATCTGCTGTCTTGGGAAATCCTCCTAACAATCCCAAGATGCAGGTGTCACTTTTATGTCCATTTTACAGATGAGAAACTTGAGGCTTACAAAGGGTAGAGGACCAGCCCAAGGTCACACAATCTGTAAGTGTTGTAGTTGGGATTTTAATCCTGCTTAGCCAGGAGCCAACGAAATCTTTCCATGAAGGGCCAGATAATAAATATTTAGGGTCTGTGGGTCATGCAGTCTGTTAGTACTATTAACTCCGCTTCCCACAGTGCAAAAGCCGCCAAAGCCAGTATGTAGACAAACCAGTTGTATTCCAATGAAACTTTATGTACGGACACTAAAATTAGAATTTCATATCATTTTCCACTGTCACAAAATATTATTTTTCTTTGCTTTTTTTCCCCGACTATCTAAAAACATAATAACCCATGCTTAGCCCACAGGGCCATAATTTGCCAATCCCTGCTGTTCACCAGGGTTGTAAACATTTTGGATGCTAAGGGTCTGGAGGTTTTAAGGTATGTTCTCACCTTGCCCCTGCTTTCCCCTGCTGCTTTGGCTTAGAACTTTCCATTCTGCGCTTTGGGTCCTGCACCTGTGTACCTGGACCACCAAACAGGGGTCACCTCTGCCACATTTCACCGGAGCCCCAGTTCACACCCTTGGCTACTGGCATCGCCAACGAGGTGGCTGATCACAGGAGATCCTGGCCCGCCAGACTTAGAACAAGTACCGGGGTAAGCACAGGGTGGTTGGCTTTGTCTAGTTCTAGAGCTTTGGGTGATCTTTTTTGATCCTTAACAGCAGCTACTCCACAAGTTCTCGGGAAAGGAGAAAAATAGGAATGAAAGCCCAGACTGCTTTTCTTTGCTTGTCTAAATAATAGCAGATGACTCTCTGTAACTGGGTACTTAAGGATGTGTAGAAGGAGAGAGGGGAGCAGTGTGGCCTCTAATTGCTCTGTTTCCTCCTTCCTCTCTGTGCGGCCCTCGATGGCCCTCATGAAAAACACCCAGGAATTTCCTTGAGGCTTTACAATTACCCTTCCATGAAGGGGCATTTGTCCACAAAAGCTACTGCTAATTTGAATTGCTCAGCAAAGACTTCCCTTCCCTCTGTGGCCCCAATGGCAGTGATGGGCCTGCCTGCTGAAGATTTCCAGAAGGTTCCACCAGCCAAGAAGATCACAAATGCTAGGAATGGTTTCCCTGACTAGAGGTGCCTCTTCCTCTACTACCCCTAAAGGCACTGGTGTGTTTCTTGGGTTATTAAAGAAAGAATTATTTGTGATACTTATTAAAGAATGTAAGGTCAGGGGAGCCTGGGTGGCTCAGTCACTTAAGCATCTGCCTTTGGTTCAGGTCATGATCTCAGGGTTCTGGGATAGGGCCCCTCATTAGGCTCCTTGCTCAGCGGAGAGCCTTCTTCTCCCTCTGCTCCCCGCTCCCCCTCCACTCTCATTCCCTCTAATAAATAAATAAAATCCTTTTAAAAAATGGTCAACTATCACAATGTAATATGCATAGGGACAAGTGCAAGGGGGGTTTCACAGTGGAGGAAGGAGATTGGGCTCAACTCCAAATACAATAAGGAAAAGTGGGAATTTATAACCAAAGAGCAGAGTGTGGGGTCAGTGGATGGAAACACCTGAGAGGAAACATCAGGGCTAAGGGGGGATTCTGGCGAAAGCAACCTAACGGGATTCTTGCTGAAGGCACTGGACATCTCCTGGGGGTTGTGGGGTATGGTGGAGAATGAGGAATCTGTTCAGATTTTAGGGTCTTCACATATGGTGGGGGGTAGTTCTGGCTAAACTGATTTAGCCAGATTCTTTCTAAAACTGGACAATAAAATGAGAGAAGCCTGATTAGAGTTTAAGGAGAAAGTCTTTCTCAGAGTGGTTCCCAGAATAGTGCTGTTGTTGTTGTTTTAATTTAACGCTCTCTTGTGGTCAGGGAACATTTTAAGGCTCCCCTGAGGGATTCTAGTGCCTTGTTTCCCTCCTGCTGCACAAGATGGCTGCGAGGAGGAAGGGAGACCGCGTCCATGACACATACTATTCACCGTGCACATGGGGGTGCGCCACCGTGGGGCCCTCCTTCCTGCTCTGCAGTCTACGCCTGTGTCATCGAGGCAGGGCTGACACTCCTTGAGCACTTTGGACTGGCTCCTGTCCGCGGCTCCCGGCCGTCCATGCAGGAGGGGCTGAGCAAGCGAGCAGACACCCCCCCCCCCCCCCCACCAGGTAAATACTCACGAGCACCACTGGCCCTTGGACAATCACGTGGGGAAATGGCAGCTTCAGTCAAAGGCTTTGGGGCTCACTGGGGAACTGGCCCTGGGCTCCTGATGGGCTCCAGCTGGGCTCACACCCCTCCCAGAGGGGACAGGGCTCCTCTCAAGGAGACAGACTTTAGTGGCCCTGACGCCCTTTGAAGAAGGTGCTGGTCTCAGGCTTGGGGGCTGTTTGGGTTCCTAGCTCATCGGTAGCAGATTTATGAGGAGGAGGAGAATGGAAATGAGAGCAAAAGAGTTCAGAGGGACAGACCTCGGAGTCTACCCCTTCCTCTGGGCAGATGGAGTCTTGACACTGAGGAAGAACATGAACCACCAAGTGCAGATTTAGACTTTGACGGTGCCCAGCTGTCTCTTCCCTGCCTCCTCAGGACCCAGAGCCATCTCTAAAGCTTCGGTGCCCTGAAGGGGGACCCGGCTCTGGAGCACAGCTCGAGGTGGGACTTCCTGAGAAGGATTGCCGTGCTCTCGGCCTCAGAGACAGACTTATCTAGAAGCCTAGACAGCTCTGGTTCCACAGCTCACTCCCCCTCCACAGCCCGGGGGCGGGGGAGGGGAGCTGTCTGGGCCAAGGAGGCTGTGGTCTGTGGCACTCAGATCATTCTTTAGGGTCGTCCTTTAGGGTCATGTCCTTTAGGGTCATTGGCTTCCTTCTCTCAAAGGACACAGCCTCACCACAAGTCAGAGGTAAACAGGGCAGAAGTCCTTGCCTCCATTCTCCCCCAAGGCCTCAGGCTGTGAATACTGGTCCCTGAAGGGAGTTTCCAGTCTCTGCATTTAACCCCTCAGCACCCAGCTTGGGCTCCCACAGGCTTCCCAACGCAGCTTTCTGTCCCCCCAGCTGGGTGTGTGGTGCTCAGGCTTCTTTAAAAGCCGCCCAGTGTGTGTCCATGTGAGTGTGGGGGGGGAGTGTGCATGTGTGTGATGAGATGGGTAAGAAGTTAGAATAGGTGTGTGTCATTCTTTTGAGCATTAAAATGACGAGGCGTGTCACTCTCCGAGTGGCCCACTCACAAGCATCAGCAAGGGTCTACGAGGAGTCTATGAGGTTGCTATGGATTGAATCGTGTCCCCCTCCCCCAAATTCACACATTCACATCTTCACCGCCAGCACCTCTGAACCTGCCCTTATTCAGAAGTAGGGTCATTACAGATGTGATGAGTTGAGGTGAGGGCATACTGGACTGTGCTTGGCCCTCATCCAATATGGTCGGTGTCGTTATAAAAAAGAACACCATGTGAGGAGACGGAGACATGCAGAGAGAAGAGAGGTGAAGAGACAGAGGGAGAACACAACCATCTACAAGCCAGGAGACCCCAGAAGGTACCGGAAACCAGGAGAGGCCTGGACCAGAGGGGCCTTCCTAGCACCTTGAGCGAGAGCAGGTGCCTGCTGACAGCTTGATCTCACACTGGCCTCCAGAACCATGAAACAAGGTACTTCAGGTGTTCTAGGCCTCCCAGGTGGTGGTACTTTGTTAGCACAGCCCCCAAAAAACTAATATGAAGGTCAGTGGACAAAGGGGAGTGTGGCCAATACAACGGGTCAAAGGCCCTTCCCTTGGGTGGCCCTGGGACGGGGCACTGTGTTTCTCAGGCTGCGCGTCAAGTGTCAAAGTCATCTCCATGAGAGCAACCCAGAGGCCCTTAGCATTCAAGGACTCAGCATTCATGGTTTTAACTATTCATGAATGATCCCATAACTTATGACACATGACGTGCCGGCATTAGTCATTTTGCCAAGGCACAAAGTTGAATCATGCACTCTGAGCCCACTGCACGGACAGGGCACTTGGCTGTGCCTTTGTTCTCCTCCATTTGTCACCCGTAGGCAGGAACACACGGGAGGTGACAAAGCCTGTGCTGCTTTGTGGGAAAAATGTATCTGAGAAGGAAGGCGGCAGCTAGCATGGGGGAGGAAAGAGAAGTCTAATCATGTGACAGTTTGGGCCAGAAAGGAGCTTTTATAAATTACCTGAGGCCCATTTTTATAGAATCTTCATGGATCTAAAAGAGGCAGGAGATTTTTCAATTATACTTTATTGCCTTGCAGGGGTAGCAGTCACAGGACTCAGTTTCACCCTTGAACTCAGTAGTTCACTGAGGTGTGAGGCCGTAGCCTTGAAGAAAGTCAGGGATCCGCTCTATAGCAACAAGATTCCACTGAATTTTCCAGACCTCCTTTTTCCTTTAGGGTCCAGGCTTTCTAGAGACCATAATGGCTACTATCTCCTTAAACCACTGCTGGAGTAAAGGTCACTCGCGTGGTGTAATTTGGGGAGATTCTCAGAAGAGCCCTGCACTAAATCATCCATTCCTCGGTGACTTTCCCTACCACAGCACACACCTGAGGTCTGAAATTCTGCCATTATAGACTCATTCCTTCCGGTGAAGGCCTTGCCTGAACCTTGGAAGCACCCATTGTTGGAAAAGGACAATCCTTAATTACTGATAATCACATACTCCGTGGTGTCAATGGGCTTAGAAGACACTTTAAAACCAGCCTGACCACAGCTGTCAGTTGGAAAAGTGGGAAGAACCCCATGGGCCCCGGCATCCTGGCAGGTAGGTGCTAGAGTCTTCCAGACTTGCCAAGATCAGCTCTGACGCTACCCTCACATGTGAGGACAGGATCAGATGATGGCCTAGCTTGTCTGATCTGGAAGTCTCTGATTGGCTTTCTGTGAAACTGATGTGCTACAGATAATGTCAGAAGAGGGAATTCCTCCAGTGACATCCAATCTTTAGAGCTGTGACTCTGTTTTCCATTTTTTCTTCTTTCTTTCAAATAAACTCCTACAACCACACAAATCAGCTATAAAGTAATCATCCATTGTGGAGGGAAACAACTTATCATCCCATCTCTCGGTCTTGACTTCCAAGATCATGCTCGTGGATAATGGGTCTCTAGAGCTCTCACTTTGATGCCCCGAAGTTACCTCTTGGTTTCCCTCCTTCTTTTAGAGTCCCATCCTTCCCTAGCATCTCTGGAAAGCTTTTAAGATAACTCCAGAAAAACAAAGCGATGTCAGTAAAGGCACAGTTCAGCTAACAGATAATCACATCACTCTTTCTCAAGATAGCTACAAAGAACATTTTTGAAATTTGCTTGGGTTTGTGAAAATAAGATGGATTAAGTTCAACAGGAAATAGACAGCCAGGGTGCAGAGTGTAGGCAAAGTTACGGAGCCTGTTGGTAGAGCACAGCAGTGATGGCAGCACACCATCAAATTTCAGGTGGTTTTGTCTGCCTGTACATTCAACGAGGTTTTCTTTCATTAGGCCTTTGTGATGGACTCCAGAACCTGCACGCTTTTCCAGAATCATAGTCAAAACTCATTAGACTCGGGCGCCTGGGTGGCTCAGTGGGTTAAAGCCGCTGCCTTCGGCTCAGGTCATGATCCCAGGGTCCCGGGATCTAGGCCCACATCGGGCTCTCTGCTCAGCGGGGAGCCTGCTTCCTCCTCTCTCCTCTCTCTCTGCCTGCCTCTCTGCCTACTTGTAATCTCTCTCTCTCTGTGTCAAATGAATAAATAAAATCTTTAAAAAAAAAAAAAACTCATTAGACTCACCCAGCAACATGGGACTCGTCAACCAACTGACATTTGTTATAATCGGCATATTATAGCAGCAGACACTGGCCAAGAACTGAACCGAAGGCTAGAGAGGTGGGTACCATTATTATGTCCACTTTATAGGAAGGAAGGCTGGAACTGAAAGAGGACTGGCCATAAGTTGAGGAGCTGTCGTAGGACAGAGCTTTAACTCTGAGTCCAACATATCTAGAAACCCTAAGGAGACTGAAGGAATGGAGCTGGCCTTTGCAGGGAGGTGGGGGGTGGGATAGAAAAACCAACATTATTGTGTAGGATGTGTTGAGAAGGTAGAAGACCTTGAAAGCTGAGTTCCCATGTCCGTGACCCAAAATAGGGTGTTCAGAAACAGGTTTTCTGAAATAAAAGTGAAGGACAACTCTGTTCTTGAGGAGGGTACATTTGCTAGTAACCTATGGACAGAGGTCTGGAGGCATTCTCTCTGGTTTGGAAAGTCAACACTCCCTGGAACAAACCCTCCACCATCCCATCTTGATACAAGGTCCTCCTGGCAGGGCCTGTTGGCCCCTAGTCCTCCTAGAGAAACCCATAGCAACATCCTTGGAGGTCAGTGGTTCCTGGCTTGTTGGAAGCCTGTTGGCTCCCCCTCTGAGGGGCGGAGTCACGTGGACCTGGTGACAGTGTAAGTATTACAAAGTTGAACTGACCCAGAGTGGGAGTACTCAGAGCTTACCTACCTAACCTTGCATTGCTAGGTCTTTCTCCACTAAGCTGCATTCCGAAAGGATAAACTTGAGTTTATGGTTAATGAGAACTTAGGAGATGAGGGACCCCAAGAGTCTCCATAAGGTCTAGGACTCCTCAAGATGCACCCAAGTCCACCGGGTCCAAGGTGTCCTAAGAGGCCACCCCACTTCTCACGACTCCTCCCGCTCAGGGAACTCGAGGTACAAAGCATCCAAATTGGCCAGGACCCCAAGCTCTAAAAACAGCCCCTCGTATATAATTCAAGATTAAAATAGCACTAAGCCATAGGGAAAGAAAGCCCAACCCAGTTGAGATATTTTCCAAGATAACTACTTCGTACAGTCAAATAACTCCATCTTTTGGAAGTCTGTGCGTGCGCACGCACGTGGGTACATATCTGTACACATACCCCGTGTGCCTCATGGATGACCCAGGACTGAAAGCTGTCCTCCCAGCAGCCCAGGCTCGGCTCTACGGTTGTGGCTCTCCCCTGGAGCTCCCAGGTAGGCCCAAGTGTCATGCAGACTGCTGTGATGCTTTGGCACCCGGTCCATGTACTTAAGAGAGGAAAATCTCCCCGGGTCTAGCTCTTCCCTCACACCCAAAGAAGTTAGAGAAATCCTCTGTTGATATCCTTAGCTTTCTAAGACCAGAGAAGTAACTGAGGGCTCAGAGACAGCCACCTTCAGGGGTAAAGTGGTTAAAGCTAGACTCGCTTTGGGGTCCCACTCACAACTCCACCACTCTGGCCCACGTGGCTAACCTGACTCAAGGTCATTAACCCACCAAGAACTTGCCTCAGGAGAAGACAGTTTCCCACGATCTGTGGTGCTACCTTAGTTCTTAAGTGAAGGAGGCTCTCCCCAAGATGGCCATAAAGCATGCTTTAAGAGTCTCAGAGCCTTCACTAAGCTACCCTCTTCCCCTGCATGGTATATGCAGATGTCGGAATCTACTTTGTGGATTCTCCCTCCCTTCCTCCCTACTTAAAGGAAGACATATTGAGTCTGACAAGAGCCCTTTAGTCCCACTCCTTTAGCCCTGAAGGCCCTGGTCTCTGACATGCTTTCCACGCCTCTCCCTAACAGCATCTAATTTCCACTGGAACCCCCTGCCGAGGGCCCTGGGAGAGATGCTTGGTTTGGCATGTGAGTGCCGGAACGCCCTCAACTAATATTAATGAAACTCTCCATCTTCCTCTGTCAGAAATCTTTACACACACATGCACACTCACACATTCCTTTCTCTCCTTCACACACACACATCTCTATACCCCATTCCAGTGGGAGCATTCATTTTCCCTATAATGCTCTCCCATTGTGCGTGGTGATGGGCAATAGAGATGATGTAATAATAATTTTATCGGATCAATATATCATTTAGAAAATAAAAGCTCTCCCCTTCGTCGGGTGATGACCAAGAGGGGAAATGCCTGCGTCTGGTCAGTAATTTATGTCTGCCAAGCAGAATGGATGAGATCTCCCGCTCAATGCTCTTGTGTCTTTGTGTTTTACTGTATCCCCTATGTTTTCTGCAATGCCCATAAAATATCCCTCTGAAGGGCTCTCCTTTGAGCAGGAAGCAGCTCCCTCCCGGAGGGGCTCGGATCTCAGTCAGGAGGGAAGCCAGCCTTGCCCGTGGCTTTCGGTTTCTCTGCGTAGTGGGTGATAAGGTCAGTTTCATTTAGGCTAGTGTTTGCCAGGACATCTCTTTGCCTTGCTCAGCAAGCATGTATTAGGAGCTCCATTTTACAGATGGAAAAACAGAGGACCAAGAGGGTAAATCTTTTCCTCCAGTCGACGGGGACAAAAAGTTTTCATCTTCAAGTGTAAGAAAGCATTGCCCATGCCTCTCTATGGCTTGGGGGGTGGGATCAGAGCAGCAGAATGTGAGCAGGAAACCGTGTCACTTCATGGTGACAGCTGGTCCAAGGAAGGAGGATAACAGCTGGGGTCTCTCTCCCTCCCCAAGGCCCTTTCTGATCCTGCGGTCTCATCCTGACCATGGGCTACCTGCCTCTTCTCTCTGACAGCTTGGGACCAGGTCCTATCCGTTTACCTTGGAGCTGGCCATGAGTGACCCTTAAACACCCGTGCCCTATGCTTGAGTATGCGAGTGTGTTCTTCACTTTAGTTCATGCCGGTTCCCTGCCTAATAGAATCAAAGTGGGGGGAGGGGAGGCATGGAGGAAAAATAAAGGGTCATATGCAGTAAAACATTTGCCCAGTGGCTTATTGAGAAAACAGAGAGAAAAAAAAATGAGAAGGAAGAAAACCATTATTTAGTGTGTGCCAGACACTACATCAGACCATGAAAATATGAAAAACCTCAAAAGAAATTGTATTGCAGCATTACTGACACTAAGACACATGCTGTCTTTCTCGTATGGATATGGTAGGTCTACTCCTCTGTCGTTTCAGCCTCAGTGAAGGGGGCTTTGAGTGCAAACTGTACTCTCACAGCAAACTTTCACTTTGGAACAAGGGTATCCATTCTTCTACCCATTCATTCACTGAGCTCTGGGGGGAGGTGAGGGGATGGACCGCATGTTTCATGTATTTCGGACCCAGTCTTACAACTGAGCAATACATTTATTAGTGAATTGTTTGTTGGTACCTTTTATTTTAGTATTTAGTGCAAACTACTTTTTGTCTAACGATTTTTTGAGCACTTACTAGGTGCTAGGCACTATGCCCAGTACAAGGGGTTCTTGAGGTCAAGTCCCTGCCCTCCAGGGAACTGACTAACGCCCAGACATAGAACACAGGGGGCAGATTTATCATGTCAGTTCCATGGACCCCAGCCAACTCAACTATTCCAGAAAAAAAAAAAAAAAAAGAATTGGGATTGTGTTTGTTTTGGTTTCGGTTTTATTTTGAAAAGGGTATGCAAGCTTAGAAGGACAGCAAGTCACTCAGATAAAAAAAAAAAGAGACAAACTCAAATCCTGTATCAACTTGCATATCCCTTCTTCGACATAAACACACATTATCAGCTTGAACCTCTGATTACTACAAATCTATGGCCATTTTGAGGACCTCAAAGCTGGTCAAAGATGTGTATGAATGAAATGTTTGGTCGCTTTAGAAGTCTTCACTCTGGGTCCTTAGCAAAGAACTCTCTCCACAGGAAGGCAAAAGGTACAAGGTAGGAAGGACAGGTAGCTGTTTGAGTTGGATTCACAGATTTCATGTCAGGTAAGTCTCCATGAAACATATTAGTTAAGACTCCCTTTAGTCATTCAAAACATATTTTAGCTCCAATTATTTGTTTACCTTCCTGTTCTCAGAACTCAGTATCATCACCCAGTAGAACCTCAGTGGTTTTTATACTTCTCATTTTCTTAAAATAACGTGCATACAATAACAAATTAAATCTTGCAAGAGTGCCCTTTTGTGCAAAGAGGATGTGAAGACATACACGGCTTATGCCAAGTGGTATAAATATAACACAGGGTTATCAAAGGGACGTTCACAAATCTGAGCAAGAGCAGGGTGCCCGGTGCCCTGGGCTCCCATCACCCCCAAAGAGGTGGCCAAAGCCAGGCCTGGCTGGACTGGACACTCGCGGGCAGGAATGAGCTCCAGGGCCATGCCCATGTGTCGTTCCTCCAGCTTTAGATGACCTGACCCCTCCACGCACCCTCCTCTCCTCTCCCAGAGACAATTTCTAAAACTGATCCATGTCCAGCTCTTTTCGTGACCATTACCTTTTTTTTTTAATGCTATCAAACTTGAATAAGAGCAACTATAGCATCAATTAAATAACAGCCGTTAAACTAAAAAGAGATAAATCAAAATTACTTCTACAAAGCGGGAACACCGGTGATTGTCTGGCTGTGGTCAGTGGAATCAAATGTGCCTCAGGCCCCAGATCCCCTAGCTCCCACAACTTAAGTCTCTTCTNGGGGGGGGGGGGGAAGGGGTGAAACTCCCTCCGTGTGGGCTGCATGAGGATTAGCAGCAGCAGCCACTTGAGACGAGCTGGAACTGAAACTCGACGTTAGCCAATACTGGCTGCGAGCACTTTCTTCTCCCAGCTCACTGAGCTTTCTCTCTGCTGACGGCACTGCCATCCAACTTCCTCGAGCATTTTCTCATCGGAGAGACTCTGGTTTTGATAAAAGGAAGTGGTTCTTTCTAATTCTCTGTCCGAGTCTTCGGCCATCTTCCCACAGAGGTGGCCCTTCTGCTTTGTGTGGTTCGTGTTCCATGCACTTTGAGACCCTTCTTCTCTATTTCCAAGCACGAGAGTTCCTTTTCAACGTGTTTTCCCTGAGCTGGCATTACATGCTCTTGGTATACTTCAGAATTCGGCTGGAGCGTCCAAATCTTACTTTGAAATTCATGTTCAAGCTAGAATTCTTGGACTGCAGAGATGCTGGCCCAGTCCGGAGGCTTTTATTTTGCCCTGAAACTCTTTGTTCAATTTTCTTCACCTAATTTTTTGGATATATTTTGTTCTTCTCCATGTCATTTAAAGGACGTGTCTAAATTATTAGGTCCCTGAGTCTCTTCAAATCAACCTGCACTGAGGCACCCCGTGACCGCCACTGTCTGCTGCCCTCTTTCCTCTTCTTGCAAGTGGCCACCATCCATGCAGAGATCTGCTCTCGAGAGAGAAGGCACACCTATGATGTTCAGCATGGGTTCGGCCCAAGACTGGCTCTCCTCATCTGTGACTTGTTTCATCCGTGCGTTTGTAACTTCATGCCTTTTCTCTGCTCCTTCGGTGGGCGGGCCCCTGGCTTCCATCCCTCAGTTTCTTGGGCCCAGAGTTCTAGACTCCCCTGAAGATTAGTGTTTTCATTTAAGTCATTGGTCATCTTCTTCTGAAGCTGTTCTCCGCTGTTGTGAGATGCTTTTAAGGCGTGTTTTCATTTGTGGTTTTGCCTCTGTCTCTTGGGATTAGAGGGACATTGACGCATCTTCAAGTGATCGTTATCTGTCTTTGAAGGTGAACTTGGTCCGTGAAGTCAAGTTTAGAAGGCTCATTTTTTTCTCTTTTTAATAAGAAATTTTTTAAAACTTTTTCTTTAAATGCAACTTAATTAACATCTAGTGTATTATTAGTTTCAGAGGTAGAATTTAGTGATTCATCAATTGCATATAACACCCAGTGCTCATTACAAGGGCCCTCCTTCCTGCCCCTCCCCCAGTTACCCCGTCCCCCAGCCTCCTCCCCTCCAGCAAACTTCAGTTTGTTTCCTAGAGTTAAGGGCCTCTTATGGTTTGTCTCCCTCTCTGTTTTCGTCTTATTTTATTTTTCCTTCCCCCTGCCTTATGTTCATTTGTTTTGTTTCTTAAATTCCACATATGAGTGAAATCATCTGATATTTGTCTTTCTCTGACTTATTTTGCTCAGCATAATACCTCTAGTTCCATCCACATCCTTGCAAATGGCAAGATTTCACTCTTTTTGATGGCTGAGTAGTGAGTGCTACGTTCCCCTCCCCCAGAAGACCGAATTTATTTTCTAAATGATTAGCACTGTGGAGAAAGCAGACGGGTGGACAGGGAGAGGAGTGCGTTTCCCAGCTTGAACTCTGGGCAGGCAGAAGCTGCGCGAGCCTGGAGGAGAACCTTGCGTTGGTTGGGAGGCTGGTGGGACTTCTCGGGTCTCTTTTAGCCATCGGTTTTGAGTTGAGCTCTCAGGAAGGTGATCCTGTTCAGCGGGCTCTGTTAGGTATCTGTCCTTTCTTCTGGCAGCACACTGGGGGCCCTCTGAACCCAGGGAGATGCCACCAGCCTGGGCCAGTCACACTGCATCAATGAGAAGCCTCGCTTTTCTGTCCTTTTCCAAGCAAGTCTGCCGCCTCCTCAAGTGCAGGCTGGTTCTGAGTTTTATTAAGTGCTGCCAAACACAGCATCTGTGGCTGCAGAAGACTGACCCACCACAGAAGACCAGGGGGCTTCATAGGCTTGTCATTAGCCCAGTCTACTCCTTAGCTCTTCAATACACCCTCATGGGGGCATAAAGCCTTTGGGCTAGCTCTTCTTCTCTCGTTAAAGTACGCCGGCTCCTTACTCTAAAAACCACTATTGCATGACATACTAGGATCTCAGAGGGAAACTCACAAGGACCTGGGCCTGTCTCCAGCACGCAGACATCACCAGAACACTGCACAGCAACTCCAGGACTAGCCGGGAGGACATTTCTGGGGCATCCAGCGGGCCCTCCCCGGCTCCAAAGAGCACAGCAGATCAGCCTCGGATTGCCACTATCCTGTAGGCCACAAATGACCCCATACCACCCTCTGGAGTGCTCCATCTCGGAGGCAAACAGGTGTCCAGCAGCCAGGACAGATCACAGGTGGAGATGGAGAAGGGCCAGGCCTGCCAGTTTCTGTAAAATAAGGCTCCCTGACTTTGCTCCCCTGAGTATACAAACAGAAAGTGATATTTCTCACGCAGTGTGTCTGGGGAAGTGGAAAGAGCCACTGCGGCCAGAAGCCAGCCTAGAGCTCAGTCACTCTAGGCCCCATGGGGCCCGACAGCAAACCCAGATGATCAAGGTCGTGACCAACTTATCCTAAATGGTATGGATGACTCCAGTTCTTGGTTGGTCAATTTTAAACAATATCCGTTGCTCTCCCTCTGTAAAAATAGAATCATTTAAACCCATTTCAACTGCCTGCCTTTAAGACCTAGCTTAATGCTGTAGTTTCATATTATTTTTTAAGAATACATTTGGTAACTCTCATAACATTAAATAACATATATACTGTGCTTTCTTTATTGTTCCGTCAACTTGAGTCAGTATTTTGATTCTCTTTCATGTAAAGATGGTAATATTTATGCCCCTACACTTCCTTCTCCCTTCCGTCTTCAACCTACTCTCAGATATATTTTTATATTGAATTGAAAAGGTTAGCATTTACATTCTGCAACCACAAACCCATCTTCTAGGCTTCCACACGGTGACTCCAAATGTTTTTTTTTAATAGTGTTTACATTACTATCACTATAGACATATTGCTCACAGCCCAAATTCAGTAAGGTTCCTGAATAAGTTTCTCTTCTACACATCTGAGATTACAATCCCCCGGCTGCTGAAGGAAGAATGGTCATAGCATAAAACTCAAAGAATTTTTTTTTTCTGATATTCCAGCAATTGCTTAAAATTGTGATGCATTTTTCTTGCTATTTGGATAATGGCTTTATGGTATAGTGTCCTGTTTTTCTAGAAGTTTCTAAATACATTCTTTTTTTCTGTGAACAATGGGCATTTTTCAGATCCTCACTGTTCTCCATCCTCCCAAGGATATCACCTACCACAAGGGGCTGCCTTTTTGCTCACTTTTCCTGACACAGCACTCTGTTCTTCCGCTCCAGTCTGGATTGCTGATCCCCGAGATCATTTGTCCTGAAGACTTGCTGCCTTGGTTGTTAGTTTGGGGTCCACTGAACTATTCTCCTTGACTTGGCTGCTCTCCTATCCCCTGGATCCTATGTCGTTCTCTTCCTTTGTTTACCTCCCCATGCTGCTGGGGTACATGCTCAAATAATTTCCTAAGAAAGGGCATATGAAAATTGAATGTCCTTATTTTGCCCTGATACTTGATAATTTGGGCTGGATTAAAAAAAATTAAGTTAGGTCATATTCTCTTGGAACCTGGGAGACATTATTGTCTTCTAGCACTGATAGTTACGGATGAAACGTCAGCTGCCAGTTCAAATTTTGTTCCATGGAAGGGACTTATTTGATCTCTCTGGGAGATTTCAGGATTGACCAATTACCCTTGGTGATTTAAGATTTTGCAAAGAAGTGTCTGAGTGTTGGGTTGTTTTGCTCTTGTTCCTTTCATTTATTTTGCTGGATACTCTGAGCCCTTTAAAATTAAGGTGCTCTTCAGCCCTGAGAAATTTTCTTTTACTATTTCTTTGCTAATTTCTATTTTCTCTATTCTCTTTTTCTATGATTCTTTTTCCTTTTATGTTTGATCTTAGGAGGAGCGCTCATGTTTCTTGACTTTTCTCCAGTATTTGTCTTCTCTTAACATTTCTGTTCTGCATTGAGAGGTCCCCCTGACTTTTTATCTCGTTTGTTTTTAATTTATTTTGATAAGTGAGATTTTGTAATCTCTAAGAACTGTCTCTTATTGGCTTTCTGCTCCTTTTTTTTTTTTTGCATCTTATTGTATCTTATGGATATAATATACCCTTGAATCTGAGTATATAAATATGATTTTTTTTTCTGAATTAACATGATTTCCCCTGGGGTCAGTCTATTTATCTTGGTATCTTTCAGATTCTGGTTCTTGTCTAATTCTTGTGATCTTTGGTTGTCATTCCATAGTTTAAAAGGACAAGGCAGCTAATGTGGTTTTCTTCTGCATTGTACTGGAACACAAGAGACCCATTTTATCACCAGGTCTCTATCCTAGAAGTCTGATTAGCTCTCCATAGGGCGTGAAAGGTTACCTGGTTGCATGCTGGTTGTCAGGTTTGGTGTTAGGGTGAGTGGATACAGAGCTGACTTGAAAGTCAATCTACAGATTCCCTGAAGGGCAGAATGTGCACCAAAATCTGCATTAGATGCTTCAGCCTTCTCCAGAGGGCTGGTTTAAAGTTACAGATATACCTCTTGTATGTGGTCTTGGAGCAGACACCAGGTGACCTGTGTAAACGTATACTAACTTAATCATCCCTCCTCCATAAGCCCCATTTCTTACTCCTGGCTTTCACTGCACCTGCTAAGTCTGAGCCCAGAACCTTTTGTGGTTTCTAACAGGTTTTTAGGCTCCCACATCCTATGCAGCCTCCTTCGACTGCAGGTTCCTTTTTTGACTGTTGTAAGCATCACAAATCCCATTCATTCCATCTTCCAGAACAGTGCTGAGCTTCCTTGCCCTGTGGCAATCTTCCTCTCTACCCTTTTGCCATAATAGACATTATTTATAGCTTGATTCCAGTGAAATCTAAGTGACAAAGATGGCATGAGCTCAAGCCACCCATCTTGAACCAGAAGTTCTCATTAAAAATTTGTTGGAATTCTGTGAATTTGAACCAAGAATGCTGTTCCATTCTGTGCCAAGCTGTGTGTTTGACTTTACCAGGCTGCCAGGATGAGAAGTGTTCAAGGGGTACCTGGTTGGCTCAGTCAGGAGAGAAAGAAACTCCTGACCTCGGGGTCGTGGGTTCAAGCCCTACTTTAGAGGTGGAGTTTACTTAAAAAAAGCGTTCAACTAAAAATTACATTTTAGTCCATTTTTAAAAGTTACAAAGGAAATTCAAGGCAGACTTGAGAGAAATGTTTCAAAGGGTTCAAGGCCAGAAAGGCCAGGGTTGGCAGCTTCTGGTCTTTCCCCTGATGGCAGCTGCTGGAGCACACAAGGTTTGGAGGCCATGCCAGCTCCTGCCATGAGGACACAGTAGCTGTCAGTCAAGAGCAAGAGGCCACACACCGGGCCTCTGATCCTGGGCTCCTCACCAGCAACTTTTTCTCTGCGTCAGCTCAGCTGCCAACATTTGCACACACCTGCTTCCCCCGGCAGGGCCGGAGAGGCTTACCAGCTCAGAAGATAAGACAGAGGGAAGACCAGATCTCTGAGCTTAGCTCTGATATGCTGGTCCACCACTGATCTGTGAGTAGCAGGAGGCACAGAGCCTCTCCAGAGTGTTTGTCGGGGGTCGGTTGCCAAAACCAGAAACAGATTTGAGCTAACTTAAGCAAAAAAAAAAAAAAAAAAGAGAGCGAGAGAGAGAGAGATGATTTCATCATAAGGGTCTGGGAGTAACAACTGAAACCCAGTAGCCTTAAAAAAATGTATAGAACAGAGGCCTCAGGGGCTATCCTGAGAAGGATTTGCTCCCCTTCTCTTATCTCCCATCTCCAGGTCTGTTTCCTGTTTCTCTCTTTCTGCAGACTGGCCTTCGCTTCTCCTCAGTCTACATGGCAGAATGTGGCTATCCACAGATTGGGGGTTCGCAGACCCTGGTCCAGACATTCAGAGAGACTAATTGACTTTCCCTTAGACTGACAGTTGGCAGACTTCTTCTGAAAAGGCCATATAGAGAGTATTTTTGGCTTTGTGGGCCATAGAGTCTCTGTACCACTACCCGACTCTATCATTGTTATGCAAAAGCAGTCCCAGCTAATATGTAATAAATGGGCATATGACTGTGATCCAATAAAACTTTTTTTTACAAAAACAGGCAGGCAGGAGGCAAGATTTGGTCAGTTTCCTGACTCCTGCCTTAGGCACAACCCCAGATTTTCAGAAGAATGGTTCAGCGTGGGTTAGTAGTCAGTCCCTTAGTCAGTAACCAGATAGTCAGGAAAACACACCAGAAGCATGACTGCAGGGAGCCAAAGCCTAGAGATGAAGCACACAGTTGTCAGAGAAGAGAGTCTGAGGAGACACCCCAGTAAGGGTCCACTATATCACTTCTCATTGTAGCAACCATAAATTGGGAGTATTACCTCTTGCACCTTCTGACTTCAAGATAATCTCATGGAATTTAGTAGCAAGAAACTTCTTGCAGTCGCCTGAGATCCCCAGAAACTAG
>LNAC01000049.1:568-32542 GCA_002007465.1 Ailurus styani | reverse complement strand
TAAAAAAAAAAAAAAAAAATTTAAAAAAAAAAAAAAAAAAAAGGAAACAAAGGATGGTAATTAGCTCCCTAAACAACCTATAGTTCATAACTCTGGAAGTTTATTCAAAACTTATATTTTTTAAGTAGACTTGTAGGGAAAATCTTTCCATTCAAACCCAAGGCTCTGAAATTGAACAAGAGTCATTTTGAACTGAGTTGGCTCAGAGATCCCACTGTTCCCTGTCCTTCACCTCCAGGGCCCATGAGTGTGTCGTGCTGTGGTTAAGGGTTGAATGATATGCCCAGCGAGGCTATAACTCAGCCTGTGTCCTCGACTCCCATGGTAGCCCTGTAGCTTACGGGCACATCATAAAAAGTCTGTAGTGGCTACTGATGGAAATGGAAAATGCTATAGCTGCTGTGGAAAGCTGAATGGTGGTTCCTCAAAAATGTAAAAGTAGAAGTACCATGTGATCTAGCAATTTCACTTCTGGGTATAGGCCCAAAAGAACTGAAAGCAGGTCTCAAGGAGACATTTGTACACCATGTTTATAGCATGATTCACAGTGGCGGAAGCATGGAAGTAACCCAAGTGCCCATTGACCGACAAAGACATGAACAAGATGTGGCATATACCTACAGAGAATATTAATTTTTTTAAAGATTTTATCTAAAGAGAATATTATTCTCCCTTAAAACAGTTGGGCAATTCTGCTGCAGGCTACAACGAGGTTGACCCGGAGGACATTATACTAAGTGAAATAAGCCAGTTACAAAAGACAAATCCTGTATGGGTCTACTTATAAGAAGCACCTGGGGTAGTCACATTGGCAGAGATGGAGAGTAGAATGGGGTTGCCCGGAGCAGTGGGAAGTTGTCTCATGGGCACAGTTTCTGCTAGATAGAGAGTTCCCGAGATCAGGTGCACACCAACGTGAATGTACCTAGCACTAATGTACACTTAGAAATGGTTAAGATGGTAAATTTTATCTCATGTGTATTTCACTACAAGTTATAAAGAGAGTCTGTGGTGGGATAGGCCTGGGCCTTCATGGGCCCCAGAAGGTAAAGACAGTGTATAGACCAGATCCACTGCCCCACAGGCTTTCCTAGAATGAGTTTTAGCCTCTCCTAATTATGTATCTATAAAAATAAGAGTTTTGATTTTTTTTTCTTCTTCCAACAGAAACCAGGGAGCAAGAAACACCCTTCCCTTCTGGGAACCAGTCCAACTGGCCTTCCCAGAACCCTTTGGGGCCCAAGAAGGGGGATGTGGGCTCTCACATGGTTGCTGTTCTCAGAACAGCAGCTCCACTGACAACCAGCCTCCATGCGATCCCCTGCAAAAGCACAGTACCCTCTGTGGGCAACTTCCAGGACCTCTGAGGGAGAGGGGCAGTCCATACAACCCCCAGAGCCTTTTGTGAGCCCAAAGGAAGAGCCAGAAGTTTCTTCTTTAGGTGCTGACACTGTGCCAGCCTCCTATGGCCTTCCTTGCCTCTAGTCTTGGCCCCTCTGAGCCCTCCTCCAGACAGCCTCCTAGTGACCTTTGAACACACATCTAAGTAGGTCACTGTCATACACTGAACTTCATTGGCTGCCTACCACTCTCATAACCAAACTCCCCATGATGACACTCGGCATCTATGCCCTGATCCCTGCTCACCTCTGTACCCACATTGCCCACAGCTCCCTATCTTCATGCTTCTGATCCCAACGCATCCCTGCATTTCCTCTAATGTGCTCCTTTGAAATCCCAGCCAACAAATCGAATCCTTTTTGTTCCATAGAATTCAGACTCTTGGACTATGCTCAATGTGACAGGGTGGACTGTCCACTCTATGTCCTATTCACTCTCCTCTGGAGGCCTCCAGTTTGTCCACAGCCTCTATACAGAAGGACACCCATGTCTGACCATACGTTTCAGGTGTGATCCAAATGGCACTGACAATAGCCCAGAGGTTCTGGGAATGACTTTGCAGTTTTGAGACATCATAATAGGACACAGTCCAACCAAAGATCAGAGGTCAAAATTATAGAAGAGGAATTTGAGGATGAACTGCCAAGTGAGGGTTTTGCACAGCACCAGGATAAGCTCCAGAAGGTCATTTCCTTTCCTTCCCTCTGAGGGGAGGTCAGAAGCATACCTGACTGGGATGGTATGCATGTAGCCTGGAAGTAGGAGACGAGTGACAAATGTCCAGGGGCTCCTCTGCCCCTGTGATTTATATGGCTCTTTTGCTGGGGGCTCTCCAAATCTTCCTCTTTATTGCTAAAAATGGGATTGTGCTTTCAATTTTGGGTTATGGGGTAAAATCCATAAAAAGTAACCATCTTCCATTTTGGCCAAATTCCTAGGCTACTAAGGCCCTGCTGCCACAAGATGAGGTCAGAAACTGTAACAGAAGGGAAGGATGAAGCAGCTAGCGCTTCCCCAGAACCTCAGTGAAAGCTGGAATAATAGAGTCCTCGCCAGAGACCAACTTCTATGGTCAACAATTTGAGAACTAAAACGCAGGTACAACTCCATAGTTCTACAAGGTTTTTCCTTCTGGCAGACGGGTCACAGCATTAAACTTCTCTGAGCTTTGACCTCTTCTCCTGTTAAGTGGAACTAACACTGTCAGTCATAAACACAAAAAGACTGCAAAGTGCAGGGCAGGCTGCAAGTAGTTACGTGTGTTCACTTCCTGTTCCAGTTAAGCAATATCTAGAATAAGGCTGATACAAAATTCTCAGAGCTTAATGTCAATGAAAGAAACAGTCCAAGGTAGGTAGTGTGGTTATTCAGAGTGAAGAAGTGAGCCACTCCCAAGGGGCAGGGAGTATAGGGGAGAATGGGGCTGGAGTGGCCGCTGAACACAGGCATCGTGTTTACTGTGGCATTACTCGCAACAGCTAAGGTATGGAAACAACCTAAGGGTCTGTTGATGGATGAAGAACAAAGAAATTGGGGCGCCTGGGTGGCTCAGTGGGTTAAAGCCTCTGCCTTTGGCTCGGGTCATGATCTCAGGGTCCTGGGATCGAGCCCCACATCGGGCTCTTGCTCAGTGGGGAGCCTGCTTCCTCCTCTCTGCCTGCCTCTCTGCCTACTTGTAATCTCTCTCTTTCAAATAAATAAATTAAAAATCTAAAAAAAAAACAAGGAAATTGTGTGTGCAGGGTGGGTGTCTATATAGACACACACACAATGGAATATTATTCTGCTTTAAAAAGAAGGGAATCCCACTATTGGCGACATATAGGAACCTGGAGGGCATTCTACTTAGTGAAATAAGCCACTTACAGGAAGAAAAGTACTGCATGATCTCCCTTATTCGTGGAATCTGAAAAAGTCAAATACATGGAAGCAGAGAGTAGAATGGCGGATACCACGGGCGGGGAGGTAGGGGAAAGGGGAGATGTTAGCCAAGGGCACAAAGGTGCTGTTTTGTAGGATGACTGAATCTCAAGATCTAGTGTACAAGCATGGTGACTGCTGCTAATAATTCTGTACTGAATACTAGACGTTCCATAAGAGAGTAGGTCTTGGGGGCTCTCATCACCACACATGACGTCTAGGTGAAACAGCTGGACTGAAGTCTGCATTTCACTTAGTATGTGCACCAAAACACCGTGTTTTATACCTTAAATACAATTTTTTATATTTTATTAAAAATAGAAATACATACACATCTATATTTTTAAAAACATGAGAACTGAACAGTGTTAGTGAGCCCAGGTCCCTGTGCCGCTGGGCTCTCAGTCACCAACTCTCGTGGATCACTGGCATCTCAGGCCCCCGATACAATGGCCACCCCCAGACCATGGGCCCCTCCATCCGTGCTCACTCAGGGGAATGAAAGAGACAAGGGCCACAGCTCTTCCTATGAAGCACGGGCACATGGCTGAGGTCGGAATCCGTTCCCTTTTACCCACTTCAGGCCGTATTGGGGTCCATGCTCAGTAGGGAGAAGCTGAATCAAGCTGTCAGTTCCCAGAGATAGAGTTTCCTTCCCCAGGGCCTTGGGGACTCAGGCAATTGCCAAACTCCATGGCCCCCTCTTCCCCTTAAGTGTGATAGATGAGCCCCGTTTTCCTGGCGGTTTAAACACTTTGCATTGATTTGTGTATTAGTTTGTATATTGTTTTGAGAGGCCAATTTCAAGACAAGCTTTGCCCATCGTCCATCAAGGCGCACTGGTGCTTTATCTTCATTCTGAGTTGGCTGCTCATCAGACGCCGGGCAGGCCACTGCCAAACGATCCTGCTGCCCCAGACCTCCATCCATCACAGCACAGGGAACTCTCTGCCTCGGGTCCTCCAAGACCCAGGGAGAGGCCACGGCCGCTGCGGGACAGTGCTCCGCACTCAGCCACTCTGCTTCTGGAAAATCTGAGCAACTAGTCTTTGGGACTTTTAACATTTCTGGAAATGAGTGTGTTCTAGCAACACTCGTAAGCATTTCACGCACATGGAAACTGAGTCAAGCATCACGGACTAGAAACCAGCTTAAACTTCAGCAGCATCTTACCAGCGTTTTGGAAGGGACAGAGTGGAAACAACCATTGAGCATGGGGAACTTTCCCTTTTACTTGCCAAGCATCTCTGCCTAGGGCTGCTTTGGGGGTACAGCTTTGGTGGAGGGACATGGGAATTCCACATGAGATCAGTCACCCTGCCGGCAGCACCTTATTTCCCCAAGGAGACTGGCTCCTGCCCTTCGGCCATGCTGCAGAAGAGCCCAGTCCCTTGTCCTCCAGGAACAGATGGGTGACACCCCGGCTGGGTAAGTAGGGTCCCCTCCCCACGGACAGTTCACTCTCCCAGCCCTGGCTGCTAGAGAGAGACTTAACCTGCAGGTCGCCTCCCGCCCCAGTCCCCAACACACACAGACTACTTCTCCTGATGGCTGTCGGCATCCCACATCCTGGAATGGGGGGACCCTGGACATAAATGCACCTGGGCCAACTCGAGCTGACCGGGAATATCAGTTGCTAGAATAGCATTTCCTTCTCCCTCTCCCTCCCTGTCCTTTTTTCTCAAGGTCCCAACCCCCCACAATAGCTCTAGTGTCAAAGGTGATGCCAGCTGGGTCTCCTCACCAATTTTGATTCTCCAGAGGGCATGAGAACGCAGTGATCAGCAAAACACAGAAGCCGGGCTCTCACAGCTGGGCCCCGGCAGGGTCACTCAGCTCACCCAGGAAACCTCATGCTGGAGCAGCTTCCAGGGAGCCTGAGATGTCCTAACAGCAGGGGTGTGACTGATCCACTCAGAGGGTCACTGTGAAGCCCAGGGCAGGGTCGCAGAGGAGAAAAAGGGGCCGACTCTAGTACAAACGTTAAGGAAAAAAATGAGTGACCTTCGGTCCATTTCTGACCCTTCATGCCCCGCCTCTCCCCTTTGCTAAGGAGAACGAAGTTCTGGATTTTTCCTTTCTCTTTACCCTCCAAACTTATCTATTCAAAATAGAGATGGCTCTCTAGTATATGAAAAGATGCTCAGCTTCATTCAGAATAAAAGAAATATAAATTAAAACTACTGTGAGGGTCGACTTAACACCATCAAGGTGGCAAGGGGCCAAAAGCTCAATGACCCATGGTGCGGGCCAAGCTATGGGGACACAGGCAGTCTCATTCACTAATGGCAGGAGCAGGATGTAAACTGATACACTAGGATATTTTGACTGTATCTTTCTGTAATATAATAAAGAATATATATGTTTAGTCTTTGTCCCCAGTTTTTGGCACAGAACTCCTCAAACGCTTGGAATTTCCTAAGTGATAAGAGTCTTTTCCTACTCATAGGGAGGCCCTGTAAACCATACCTGAGTTTACGCTAATAGGGTGACTCAGGAAAGGGCCTGGTGATCAAAATCACCAAGCTTGCTGGAAGCTCCCACTCCCCGCCATATACCTGGACCTCCCACTGGATGGTCCCTGAGCTGCATCCTTTATAATAAGCCAGTCACAGAGGTAAAGCACTTTCCTGAGTTCTAGGAGTCATTCTAGAGAATCACTGAACAGGGAAGAGGGGAGGGCTGCCACGAGAGCCCTTGAATTTGTACTCAGCAGGCATCTCATTTGCAGCTGGCATCTAAAGTGAGATCAGTCTAGTGGGACTGAGCACTTAAGCCTGTGGAGTCCGATGTCAACTCCAGGTAAATAGTGTCAGACTTGAACGGACTTGTTGGACACCTGGTTGGTGTCAGAGAATCAGGGAACTGGTGTTGGAAAAGATACCACACATTTGGTGTCAGAAGAAAGACATCAGTCTTTCAAAATTACCCATGTGTGTATCTTTGACCCACCCAGAAACACTGCTTCTAGGAATTACCTTACTGATCCCCTCGCCAGCATGCACAATGCTCTAAGCACCACCCTGTGCATTTGGGCGTGGTTTAGAATAGCAAAAGGATGGAAACAACCAAGGGCGCCTGGGGGGCTCAGTCGGTTAAGCGTCTGTCTTTGGTTCAGGTCATGATCTCAGGGTCTTGAGATTGGGCCCCGTGTCAGGCTCCCTGCTAAGGGAAAAGCCTGTTTCTCCCTCTGCCTGCAGCTCCCCCTGCTTGTGCTCTCTCTCTCTTTTTTCTTTCTCTGACAAATAAATAAATAAAATCTTAAAAAAAAAAATGGGAACAGCCAAACTACTATCTATATGGGAACTAGCTAAACTGCTGACATGCATACAGGGGAATTCTATATAATGATAAGAACAAAACCAAAAAAGATTGAAGAAGCTCTTGATTAACATAAAAAAATCGTCAGGGTATCTTGTTAACTGGAGAAAAAAAGGCAATGGCAGAACTGCATTGGTAGCGTGTTACGTCTTGTGTTAAATGAAAAAGGGATAAAGGATATAGATTTCAATTGGCAAGTACATACTTTTTTTTTTCAGTCTCTGAAAGGATAAGCAGGCATTAACACCAATGGTGATCTGCTTGAATAGGAAGCCAGAACTGGGCAGATGACACACAAGGAAGGGGAAAGGGAGATTTCTGCTGATGGGGGAGCAGGGGGACTGTGACTCCTGTTCCACCCATCACAGGCCAGGCCTGCAAGGAACTTCAGGGAGCCTCTCCCACCCTCTCTCCACTTTAAAATCTAAAAATGTGGAAATCATGACCCAAAGACGTTCGCTGGTCTACCCAGCTCTCAGATCTGGTAGAGGACTGGGACAAGAATCCCAGGCCATCATACCAGTTCAGTGCCCTTTCAGAGACACAGCTAGACCACATGCTCCCCGGGGGGGGGGGGCTGCACACAGTAGGACACGGGCCACATCTTTGCAAACACCAGAAACTCACAGAGCATTGGTGCATGCTCACTATTTATTAAGAGTATTCTGAATGAATGAATGTTGCATTATACTTATGAGCCCCGACTCTCTAGCTAAGCTTATTAATTAAGTCATCCTAGCCTGAGAGTGACAACAATTTCTATCCCCCAACAATGACAGAGTCACATTTTCCCAAGCACTTTGGCAGAGAAAACATGTCTGGTGAGGGGGGCCTTTTAACACCCCTCAAGTGAAATGCCATAGACAACTGCCCACATGGTAACTTCTTGCGGAATCAGCCTATGTACGAAATAAGAAAAGAATGATGAGGTTAATATACTTAACATGGCACTCGGGAGAAGAGAAGTTATTAATTTGCGTATAGATTGTTCAACCGAACAAATGCCCATGGTGCGTGTTCTCTGAATCCTGTAGGCTGGAGGGCTGATTTTGTGCATTGCATCGTGAAGACCTGTCTTCTGGGCCAAACTTACTAAACTCCAAATACTGTCGCAAGGTAGGCAGCAAGTGCGCCTCTCTTCCAAACCTGTGATACGAGTCTCGTTAGCATCATCCTCGAACTGACTACTACCCCACCCAGACAGACGGGGCACCCCCCCAGCCAGGGGCGAAAACCCAGAACCCTCCAGGCCATCACTGCACACCTTCCGTGATGTGTGACAGACTCAAATTGTGTCTAAATAGGCTCGGAGGGTTCAGAGGGAGATGAGCTAAGTGAGACCATAAACACCTTGGGAAAGCAGATTGAGTAAAGCTACCCATGATGGATGAACATTTGCTAAATCAAAGAGATCTGGGGCTTGCAAGGAGAGCCCCATTGGAGAGCTTTTGGTCACAAATTAGAGGCACGTTTGGCTCAGACACAGCTGGGCTGGTTGCTGCAAAGGGAGGTTATCACAGCCACCAGAGGGAGAACGGGTAAGTGAGATGGATGGAGATCAAATCCTATTATAACCAACTCCATTACAAAGAAAATTTCACCTTAACAAAAATATATCCAAGCCGGAGGCATCGGCCCATAATAATCGTACATTGTTCAAATAACCCACTGTGAAGCATGCCGTTCTTCAGTCCTTCTGGGTAATAGTCTCCAGTTACGACACCCCGGCACATCCCCACTTACCACATGATGAATTATTTGTGGTACATGACAATACCTGCCTTCCTTTCCAACCCTCTGACTGTGGGAGGTGACTTTTGAGATGCTCTATTGGAGGCTGACGTTTTGAAAAACTGCAAGGGATTTGTCTTTATAAGACTCTTTGCCTCATCTCAGTTTCCCATCAAACCAGTCACCTGCATCTAATACCATTAGGAAGATTATTTAAAATGTTAGATGATCACCTCTGCATAAGCAGAACAAAAATATTTGATAAAACTCAAGATCCATTTGTGGTTTAAAAAATCATAGAAAAATAAGACTAGTAACTTCCTTAATCTAATAAACAACATCTGTCAAGAACCTATAGTAAACATCCTACTTAACACTGAAATGTTTGAATCATTCCCTTAAAAGTCTGGAACCGGATTAAATGCCTTTTATATCAGAGATTGGCAGAACCTAAAAGGCCTGGAAAACACTGTGTGGAGACAAGGATTTGAAATAATAGGAACTCTCCTGTAGTGCTGGTAAGAGTATAAATTCATGTGACCCCTTTAAGAGCAGTCTGGCAATAACAAATTGAAGATATACATATTCTTTGATCCAGCAACACCATGTGCTCAAGAAGACATGACTAAAAATGTGTATTGTAGCTTTACGTTTAATAGAAAAGGGGGTTGAAAACAACCTATATGTCCATCAAGAGAAGAATATATAGTGATATTCTTACAATGGAAAAGTACATAGTAGTTAAAATGAACGAGCTAGAGCTCTGTGTATCAACATGAATACATCACACACACACACACACACACACACACACACACACACACACACACACACACACACACACACACACACACACACACACACACACACACACACACACACACACACACACACACACACACACACAGAGGCACACAAAGCAAGCTTCAGAAAGCTCGGCCAAATGGTACCCTTAAGTAAAGTTTTCGTTTTAAAAGCATGCGAGGACTAGGGCTCAGCCCGGGGGTGGGCTGGGGCAGTAGAATAAACCTCTCCAAGCAGACATTTGTCCTTGAAACAGAGTGATTTGGGGGATCACTCCAGTCCTGGAGTCAAGAAACAGGTTCCTGGGCGCCTGGGTGGCTCAGTGGGTTAAAGCCTCTGCTTTCGGCTCAGGTCATGATCTCAGGGTCCTGGGATCGAGGCCCGCATCAGGCTCCCTGCTCAGCAGGGAGCCTGCTTCCCCCTCTCTCTGCCTGCTTCTCTGCCTCCTTGTGATCTCTCTCCCTATGTGAAATAAATAAAAATTTTTAAAAATCTTTAAAAAAAAAAAAAAAAGAAACAGGTTCCTACCCTCTGTCTTGGATGTTACCAGTGTCTCAGCTCCAACTGCTACAGCAAATACAACTGAATGGTGACTGAAATAACAAATCTTTATTTCTTACGGTCCTGGAGGCTGGCTGGGTACAGCTGATGGCTGGGTTTTTAGTGAAGGCCCTTCTTCCTGTTTTACACACATCATCTTCTCATTGTGGCCTCACATGGCAGAGAAGCCCAGCTCTCCTCCTTTGCTTATAAGAGCATTAATCCCATCACAAGGGCTTTACGCTCATGAGCTAATCACCTCCCAAAGTCCCCACCTGCAAACACCATCACAGTAGGGCTTCACCGTAGGAATTTGCTGAGAGCACAAGCATTCAGTTCATAGCAGTCAGCGAGCACCCTTGACCACTTGGGAATGATCAGAAATCTACTATTCACCAGAAAAATGGCAGCATGGATGGAAACTCAAGAACACCCTCTTTTCTACTTTTCTTTCCTCTTTTTCCCCATTTCCACCTTCTGGTTTCTGATCCCCTTTCTCTGCTACATATGTATCTGTGAGACATCCAGAAGGCTACCCCAGAATAGTTCCCCTCCCGCCTCTCTAATCAATAGAAACATTAAGAGACAAGAACAAAATTGTGAAGTCCTGGTTGATTGGGTCACATTATCTCATAGCACTCATTAGCAATTTAGAGCTTTAAGGAAATTAAGATGACCCAGTTCCACTTGCTTCCTCTCTGAGGTCCCACAGGGTGACAAGGTGCACCCAAGCTCACACAAGGACTTAGTGAAAGAGCAAGACCCCGACTCAGGTCTCCTGTCTTCCAGGATGATGTTTCTACTATACCACAGAAGCCTATGATACATGTTTATTATGTAAAATCCACAAAACATCAGCTTGAGTCCTCTCGTCTCTGTGGGGGTTCCAAAAATATCACGGTCTTTGCCACTTTCAAGCTCACAGAGGATCATTTTCATGAGGATCATTGACCACCTCCGTGAGGTCAGAGTCATGCTTCCCATCACAGGCTGGGATGGCACCCAAGCACACATAGTTGTGCAAGCAGAATGATGGTCTCCACATTTAGACAATGCCTCATCATTTCGAGTATCACTGGGCTTAGAAAAATGGAAAACAAGGAAGGAAGGAGACTGATAACTGAAATCTCAGTGAAGTATGCTGATAAAGACACGCTCCTGCTAACGAAAGGTGAAAGTAAATATTTCCATCCCCTCCCTCATCAGCTGATACCCAATTACCACTAAGACTCTGATAGCAAGAATTGTTTTAACAAGAGAAGGACTGAACTCTAGATGCAGGAAAATGTCTACAACCATTCCAAACTTGATTGCTTTCTGGGTGATCTTGATTTGAGAAGATCGGTGAGAAATATAAATCAGATGTAAGAAGTTAGTAGTCCACCTCGATGAACAGAACTTTCATATTGATCAGTGCTACAAAGCTGGGAGAAACCGCCAGTCTCTAACCCCCAAAAACTTATAATCTAATGAGATGCAGAATGACACTTGGGACAAATTTAGGACATCTGTAGAGAAACATATAAATAAATAGTACTTATTTTAAAGACAATACCATATTCTTCTGGGATGGAGAAAAACAAAAAGGATGATCCAAGTGAGATAGGGTAAATCAAGGACTTCTTGAAGAAATGTGAAGTTTGTACCTTCAAGGAAAGCAAGCCTTGATAGTGAGAAGACAAGGAAAGTAGACATCCAAGGCAGATGAATGGCTTCCGAATACTCCCAGAAGAGAGGTTATGGTGCTAGTGGCAAGTCTTTACAGCAGCAAGATAAGGCTATTTTATATTCACTCATTTCTCTGTAGACAATGACCTCAGGAAAGAGATAAGGCAGGGATCCTCTCCATTTTAAAGAGGGGGAGAAGGACCTAGTAGACACAGGTGGAAAAATACCTCCAAACACCTACTCGACAATGGATCGCTCCCCAGTTTTTCCTGCATGCAAAGATCAGCAGGTCATAATTGTACATTTGAAGTTAAACTGGGCTGGACACTTATTCTTTTCCCTTGCAGCCTGATTTCAGAAGCTTCCAGATGGAATCACACTACATCTCCACACAAAGTCACCCACCCTTTAAAGAGTGTCAGGTTCAAATTTGCTTAACTTTGATCCATAATTAAGAAGGCCAGAGGAATGCTTGGTAAATACTTTGGATTTAATTAAGTCTGATTGCATTACGAAATGGAATCACTGTATTCAACTTTTAACATTTTGAAATTCCAAAGTTATCCTAGGCTCTCCATTGGCCACAGATGATAGCCCTTTGCACGTGAAGTACACAAACTGTTCTTACCAGGTGGTTAGTGGCTCAAGGGCACACAAACCACAAAATCAACCAATTCTCAGGCACTGCAAAATGAGCTTTGTCTTATGCCATAGCTTTCTCTCACTGGAGCACTGTGTCATCATCCTTTACCCTTACACACATGCAGGGGTCCTGGGCTCTCTTCTTTTCTCCACTGGCATTTCTCCATTGTCAAGGGTTCTCAACCATGGCTGCATTTCGGGATAATTTGGGAGCTTTAAAATCTCAGTGACTGGGTGGCATGCCCAGGTTTAGTTGATTTGGAGAATGGCCTGGTGTCAAATTTTTTTAAAGCCTCCCAGGTAATTCTAACCTGCTAAGGTCAAGAATGACTGCAACTAAGTGATTTTATCCAGTGCCTAGGCTTTAAATCCTAGTGATAGGCTATAATTGCAAATTTAATCTCCTGTCTTTGGCTCTTCCCTGAGTTCCAGAATCATTCATTCAAACTGCTTACTTGACATGCCCACTTTGGTATCTAAAAGGCTTTGCAAACTTCACAAGTTGCAAAAAGAATTCTCAATTTCTCCCCACCTTCAATGTTTCTCTTCCAGTAGTTCTCACTGTAGTAAGTAGCTCAAACCTGAAGCCTAGAAGCCATTCTAATTTTCTCCCTTTTCCTCATATGCTGCAACAGACTCACCAACAAACTCCTATTTGTTCTACAACCAAAGTAGATCTCGTAACCATTATGGTAGGCAGCTTCCAAGATGATCCCCAGTGATTCTCATTTCCTGGTATTCATACCCTTGTACAGTCTCTTCCCACATTGTACCTGGATTGGTCTTTATGACCAATAGCATATGGCAGAATTGATGGTATGTTACTTCAGAGATTAGGTTATGAAAAGACTATGACTTCCATCTTGTTCTCCCCACCATCACCCTCACTCTGAGGGAATTAAGCTTCAAGCTACCATGTTGTGAATATCCCTTGCAGAGAACCATGTGGTATGGAACAGAAACCTCTGACCGACAGTTGGGAAAGGAATGGAATCTTCCAACAACCATACGAGTGAGCTTGAAAGTGGATTCTCAGGCACCTGGGTGGCTCAGTGGGTTAAAGCCTCTGCTTTCGGCTCAGGTCATGATCTCAGCATCCTAGGATCGAGGCCCGCATCGGGCTCTCTGCTCAGCAGGGAGCCTGCTTCCTCCTCTCCTTGTCTCTCTGCCTGCCTCTCTGCCTACTTGTAATCTCTCTCTCTGTGTCAAATAAATAAATAAAATCTTTAAAAAAAAAAAGAAAGAAAGTGGATTCTCCAGCCCAATCAAGCTTTGAGAGGACTGCAGCCCCAGACAATAGCTTGAATGTAACCTCATAACAGACCCTGAGCCAGAAATACCCAGGTAAATTGCTCCTAGATCCCTAACCCTTAAAAACCCTATAACAGGTGTTAATTGTTTTAAGTTGCTAAATTTGGGGGTAGTTAACTCAACAATAGACTATATTCATCCATATCTTTGCATCTTATGGTTATCATGCTCTTCCAACCTACCTCCCTTTCTTTTCAACTATGGACTACTTCGATAGTGTCCTAGCAGGTCTCGCTTTTCCCATTTCTGCTCTCCAGCAATTTGTCACCCTCATTTATATTCTTTCAATAAAATTAACTTACATCTCTTCCCTACTTAACACCCTTCGATGACTTCCCATTCTACTTAGAATAAAACCCAGTTCCCCACAATAGTCCTTCCTGATCTGATTCCAATCTCTATCTCCAACTTATTCTTGTACCTCTCTTCCCATTTTTTATTGTGCTCCAGTCACATCATGCCTTCATTTCATAGGAAGACCCTTGCTTTCCTTTTATGGTTAGAGAAGCTGAGGGAAAGAGCGACATTTTTAATATCAGGGGAATAAGATCCTGGTAACATTGCTCAAAACGGAAATTACTTTTTTGCAACATCTCTGATAAGTATTTGTCAAGCTTGAAGGCCACACAGTATAGTGTGGGAAAAGAAGAGGTACTTTTGCTTCTGGCAGTATGTTGGACTAAATGAGGAGATATCCTCCCAGTATAGAACAACTAAAAATGCTGAATAAAATGAAAAACATATTTCAAAGTATGGCTGAGCTAGCAGGAAAAGAAGGAAACCAATCAGAGGAATTAAAAACATGGAAGTACAATTCAGTGGGGATAAGTAAGCTACAGAGGCATATTCCTTGTGGATATCTGTGTATTTCCTAGTGATCTAGAGTCCCACACACCTGAGAATGGAGAAAACATCCTAGGTCTCAAGTGGAATGGGACTTTATTAATTGAGACTCCTATAGAGTGATACCTCAGTGGTCACATAGAGATTTGTCTGGTTTAGCCTTGACCATTAGGCCAGGAAAGTGGCAGGTGGAAAAAAGTCTCCCCTAATATTTCCTATGACAAACTAATACTTATTAGGATTTGGGGCTCTAATTCATACCACCTGTGAAGCCAGAAGGAAGAAAAAGTGCCAGACTTAAAAACAGTCCCAGATTGACCATGTTCCAAACACTTGGCAGAAGAAAAACAAATTCTCTCTGAAGGAAGGGACCCTCAACTCGGGCATCTTGACATGTTCATGAATGAAAAGCAAAATCACAAAACACATGGGAGTACAAACAAATATGAGTAAGAATCAATAGAAATAATAAATTATAGAATCAGACCCATTGAGCCTGCAGGTATTAGATTATCAGAGAGATTTTTAAAATAAAGAAATAAGAGGGAATTCACAGTGTTACAGAGGAGCAAAAGATTATCAAAGTTGAACAAACCAATTTTAAGAAACCAAATATAACTTCATGAAATAAAAATATATGAAATTTAAAATTCATTGGAGGGGTTAAATAGCAGATTAGATTCAGGAAAAATATACTTAGTAGATTGGAGGAAATAGCTGAAAAATTATCCAGAATGCATCAGCAAAAAAGAAAAAGAAAAAAAATTAAGATACTCGAATGAAAGAATGAATAGATACAACCAAAATATAATTGGGATTACAGAAGCTATAACTAGAAAGAGAAAGAAAAAAGTATTTGAAAAGTTAATGGTTTAGAATTTTCCAGAGTTGATATCACTTCTCAGTTTCAGGGAACCTAACAAATTCCAAGCAGGACACATCATAATAAAACTATAGAAATCAAGCTGAAAACTGAAAAAAAAATAGAAAAAAATATCTTGCACTCATGGAGTTTATATTTAGTGAGGGGAAACTGACAATTGTCAATTAGAAAAACANAAAAAAAAATAGAAAAAAATATCTTGCACTCATGGAGTTTATATTTAGTGAGGGGAAACTGTCAATTGTCAATTAGAAAAACAAACAAACAAAAAAACCACCCCCAAACAAACAACCCAGACCATTTGGACAGTGACATGTGTGATACAAAGAATTTAAATAGAATGATGTGAGAACCTAGGACTTGGGAGCCCCATCAGAGTTGGTGATCATGAAAGGAGATATGTAAGCTGAGATCTGAATGACAGAAGGGAGTGAGTCTCATAAAGTCATGGGAAACAGCACTCCAGGCAGAGGAAAGAGTTAATGCAAAAGTTCCATATCCATCTGACCCAACTTCTCTGAGCCTCAGTTTACTCATCTATAAGATGGGGACAGTATTTTCCTCATATCCCTTGTAAGGCTTGAATGAAATTTTATATGTAAAGTACTTGAAAATCTTTGAATCATATATATGTGATAATTTTAGGGAGGCAGCCTAGCTTCCCATGAAGAGTACAGACTTTGGACCACCCAGAGCAGCATTCTTGGCCTGACAATGCATCTGTGAACATGCTGAGATCCAGTATCCTCATTTGTTAAATGAGAATGATGCAGTTGCCATAAAGATTACAGGGTAAAACATTAGCACAGAGCCTAGTGCTGTGCCTGGCAAAAAGAACACAATAATTATTAGCTTACTTCCTGTCCCTCTACTAAAGTGTTACCTTTCCTGTAAAAGTTCTAGAGGCCTCCTCTACCCTCCATACCCTGACTCTAGCCAGAAGTTCTCGCTCTACTCTGCTCTCCCACTGCACTTTATCTGTAAGTCTCTTCCAAGTCTCTCCTTTGTTGTTTTTGTTTTGTTGTACATTTCTCTCAGTGGTCTGTAAGGGTCACTCCACAGACTATATTCTATCCATCTTTTATCTCTCATCCTACCTAACCCAGGGTCTTGCACATCATAAGTATTTAATAAAATTTTATGAGTACAAGAATAAACATGAGTTATAATTGAAATATCTCCACCACCACCAAAGCAACTCTTTCACAAGGCAGCAAATTGCATGACTATAGTTGTTTAAAGCTTCTCTCCCGTATCAAGTCAAAATCTGTGGGTGGAGATTTTACACTAATGGTCCCCAGTGAATCACATCTCTGGGATCCATATACTGCTATCATCTCCTCCCACCTTGAACCTGGCCTTGTCCCTACAACTCACTGTGGTCAATGGGGCAGATATGATGCAAGTCTTTGCTTGATAAGTCCTTATGCCCTGGGTTCACCCTCTTGGATCTCTGCCATTACCATTTGGGGAAGTCCAATTTTGCCTCCATGAAGATGCAAGACCACGTGGGCTGAGGGACCCAGCTGAACCCAGGGACACGTGCCAATCCACGATCAGACTATAGTTGTATCAGCCCTGGCAAAACTAGCAGAACAGCCACCCAACCAACTCACAGCATTGAGAGAAGTAATAAATCAGTGTATTAAACTAATATATCTTGGGGTGGTTTGTTACACAGAAACGGAAAACTCAAATATGTCCCCCTTTAACTTCAACCCTCCATCTATGAAAACAAGAATGATCCTTCTTCCACAGGTCAGTCTGTCAAATGGCTAAATACTCTCTTGAACACTTTTGCAAGTGTGGGCTATTAAATCAATTATAAAAGTTTGGGCCTGTTGGATAGTTTCTAAATTCAAATTCTATATAGCAATGGACCTCTACATAATTAAATTCAATGGTCAAGTTTCCATCTTCGGCAAATCTAAACTACTTGATCACTCTCTCCTCCTGGGGATGAATTCTTTTCTTGGCCTCACAAAAATCCCTCTCTCTTGATTTCCATCCCATGCCATTGGCTGTTTCTTCTCTGTCTTTGCTGGGTCTGTGGACTTCTTCCCTTCATTATCTATCTTGGCTCCCTAAAGCCGTCTATAGGCTGAACAACCCCCAACACTATTTCTCCCATCTTAATTTCTCCCCTGAATCTCAGACTCATATAATCCATTGCCTGCTGAAGATTTCTAACTACAGAATGGGCAACTTAAAATGTAATCTATCCAAAATAGAACATCTGGCTTCCTACCCTTACTTTTCCCGAAACTTCTCCCCATCTCCATAAATAGTGACTCTATTCTCAATTTGCCTGACTGGTCAGTCCCAAACCCTTGGAATCATGGACTCCCCTCTCACATTCCACATAAAATTCATCAGAAAATCTTTACAACACTGCCTTCAAAGTTTCTACAACATCTAACCATTTTCAACACTGCCCCTACCCACACTCTAGTCCAAACCAACTAGTCCTTAACCCAGACTGTTAGAATACTCTCTTAATTGGTCTCACAGCTTCCACTCCTAAATCCCACAGTAGACTGTTCTACATATGGCAACCAAAGGAACCCTTAAGACATAAGTACATAAGATGTTCATACCTCTCAACTGCTAAGAATCTTCCCACCCAGAGTAAAATCCTAAGTCATTACGATGACCAGAATGCTCTATATAATCTGGCCTTAGCTACCTCTTGATCTTCTTACTCTTCTCACCTTCACTCCCTCCACCACAGCCACAACTGGCCTTCCTGCTGTTGCACAAACCCTCCAAGCATATCCCTGCCTCAGAGTCTGTGTTTGTTCTTCCCATTGCCTGAAAACACCATTCTCCTGAATTTTAATTGGTGCTGGCCTTCATTTTACGCAAGTCTCTGCTCAAAGGTCACCTTGTCAGAGAAGCTGCCTTTCTGAGGCCAGCACTAACCCACCATCATAAGCTGTTTGGTATCTATTCTTACCCCATCTGCCATGTCAGCCTGTCTCCCCTTCTTGGATGCAAGCTCCATGAGAGCAGAGGCTTTGTTTTGTTCCCTGCTATATCCCCAGTGCTGAAACCACGCCCAGCCCTGCCTACGTATCAATATTAGTTGATAAATGAATTCACTACCCCTTCCAGCTTTGGTCCATCTGCAAAATGGAGGTGTGTGTCAATTATATATTTGTCCAAGAAACAGACTTTTCCACATGGTCAAAGGGTACAACCAAAAATAATCTCTGTGGTACGAGCAATGGAGGAGGTCATATCTTAAAGAGAAATAATGCTAGGCTGAGACTACGGAAGACCTTGAATGACCAGTCAGAATCTGGTTTGTTCACTACAGGCAATGAAGTATCATTGAAATTGCTTGAACGGGGCGCCTGGGTGGCTCAGTGGGTTAAAGCCTCTGCTTTCGGCTCAGGTCATGATCTCAGCGTCCTGGGATCGAGGCCCGCATCGGGCTCTCTGCTCAGCAGGGAGCCTGCCTCCTCCTCTCCCTGTCTCTCTGCCTGCCTCTCTGCCTACTTGTAATCTCTCTCTCTGTGTCAAATAAAATGACAGAAATTGTCTCATAAATAACTTTCACTGGGTATATTTTTAAAAGAATCCTACTTATATCAATGTGGAAGCAACTTGACATTTTTCTTTTTTATTAACTGGCTTTTAGAACTTGTTGACAAGTATGGTTCATTTTGAATGGTCCTAAGTAATTCTCTGGACTAGGGCAGAGACCACCGGGTCATTTGTAAACAGATGCGCATGGCTGGAAATAAAGAGATATATGCATCTGAGGCTTAAGACCACATTTTATACTCACAACACATGTATTTCTTATCTAACACCTGTGCACAACTATATATAGCATACACAGAATCTTGTTTTCATATCATACAGATATGAAAGCCAGAGCTCTCTTCTGAGCCAGGGAGTCTGAGAAAAAAGCTGAGGGAAGAGACTGGAAGCTCTGCCACGCACACCAGACTCTAATGAACTCACACGTGCAATAAATACACCGCTCAACAGCTGCCTGCTTCAACAACTCAGTGGCCCAGGAGCAGCCCGGACGACAGAAATCTTTTGGGCAGGAGGAGGAGGACAGCGGCGCAGGCCATTCTGAGACCGCGCACTAACTTCTTCAAAGGAAAGACAGCGGTGGCTGGAGCAGAGGCTCAGAAACCTGTCCTTAGTCCCTCCAGCCACTACGGACACCAACAAGGGGCATCAGCTCCAGAGCTGGAAGGGGCCTCTGGAGGGAAAAGTAGAAGCCGGTCTTCCTGTGTGGCGGCCCACCCAGCGGGCCCTTATCGGCCAACTCCCCATAATGCGCTCAGGAACTGAAACCAAAGTCGGTTCCTTAATGCAACTGGGAATGTTAGTTACATTTAGCTTTTCCCTAATTATATCTATTCTTGCCTCTGACTTTCTTACCTCCCTTCCAGAATCACACTGAATCCCTCGTCCCTTGACACTGCAATGACATCCAGACATTTTAAAACATATATATTTTATAGGTATGTGTGTATATGCATTATACATGTAAAATATATACACACATATATAATGTATATTATATACATATATACTATAATATACATATATGTGTGTATATATATATATAACGACTTAGGCTTCTGAAGGCCCATTTGTGTTCTTTCTCTATCCCTGGTCAGTTTTACTTCAGGGCCCACATGGGTTGATAAAACCGATTGTTCTTTCCATCAGTGTATCTTCAAAATCACTCACGCAGGAACTGCACTGCTCTTCATTGGTAAAATATATACTCTACTTATTCATACTTTTCAGGGTAAAAATATCATCCCAGTTACAACTCTTGCGCCCAAAAGTAGCACTCTTAAGAAAGTGACTCATCCATGACATTACAGGTGAATAAATGACAAGTGTGCCTCTCCAGTCCTAAGACAACTTACCTAGTTAACTCATCATCCTTAGAATGGGGCATTTTCCCAAATGGAATATGAGTCATTTGGGCAGGAGGAGAGTTTTTAAGTTCACAGATGTAACATTTCCTCTGCTGTGTTCTTCTCCATTAGTGAAAGTTTGATTATTAACATCCGGCGATTTAAGAAATCAGTCCTTACATAATGGCACTCCTCATTTCTATTCACTCTCTCCTCTCTTTGGTGAAGCTTGTGGTTGAGTTTCAGCTCAGATCTTTCTTTAGCATGTTTTCTGGGAATCCGGAGATTTTACAGGTGGTTAAGCAACTGATATACTTAAACTTTGAGGCAAATAAATGCTCAGAATGCATGCAATGTTTAGTCACCACCATGCTGATAATTAAGTCAACTACATAATTTCACAGGATCACGGAACCTTGTACACTCAGGGGCTACAGTGAGCATGTAGAAATTTAGAGCCAGAATTTCACAATAGCAAAAGCACTTTCCAAGCATTTGCTCATCTTATCATAATCTTTTCAAAACTGGCTAGACTGAGCCATATGTCTTAGCCATATTCCAACCCCAAGCCTTATCATAATGCCTAGAACATCATAAATATTTAAAAGACTTTGTTAAATGAACGAATGCATTCCCTGAACCATTCAGTGGAGATTCAAATTTAGAGATGAAGAGGAAGCTAGTAGGTATCAGAGTCTGGACACAAGGACAAGTCTTCAGGTACAAAAAGCTTTCCAGGCTCCTAGGAAATCATTACCTTATGGGAGGGGGGTGGTAATACTAGCAATTCCTTGGTGGGTAGGGACAATAGGAAAAATGATCTGTTGTTTGGCTTACAAAGAGTTAAATGACCCAGTTGGAAGATCTTAGGGATTATCTACAAGATACAGGACAGTATCATGTGAAAATGGAGCTAGACCCAGCCTCACTGCTGTTCTTTACTGCCCTGCCTACATTGCACTGTTGCTGTGAGCATTAAATCAGGAAAGCGTGATGCTTATTCCTATGTGCTGGCTTGACTAGGCTATGGCACCCATTGTTTAGTCAAACATCAGTCTGGGTATTGCTGTGAAGCTATTTTTAAGATGCGGTTAACATTTAATTCAGTAGTCTTTGAGGAAAGCAAGTGGACCTCAACCAATCAGTTGAAGGTCTTAAAAACAAACACTAAGATTCCCATTTTTTTTTCTTCTTTAAGTAGGTTCCATGCCCAGCATGGAGCCCAATGGGGGAGGGAGGGGCTTGAACTCACAACTGTGAGATCAAGACCTGAGCTGAGATTAAGAGTCAGACACTTAACCAACTGAGCCACCGAGATGCTCCCAAGATTCCCTTTCTAAGGAAGGGATTCTCCCCAAGAAGACAACATAGAAAACTTACATGAGTCTTCTAGCCTGCTGAGAAATTCAGATTCAAGACTACAGCCTCGACTTTTCCCTGAGTTTCCAGCTTGCTGGGCTGTCCTACAGATTTCAGACTTGCCAGCCCCCACGACCCCACAAGCCAGTTCCTTAAAATAAACCTCTCAATCTCTCACTCCATGTATGCGTATGTATGTGTGTATGATTGGTTCTGTTTCTGTGAACCCGGATTAAAGTAGTAAGTCAAGCACCCATATGGTCCCTGACAGAGACCCTTATCTGCCCTGAATCTATCTCCATCCTTCTATAAACTATATGAATACCTGCTTGCAAGATGCCAAATGGGCAAGATCCAGCAATACCAATGACATGCCCAAGGTCATGACCAGTCCATAACAATCTTTCATTTGTTTGTCTGTTTCAAGTTTTTATTTAAATTCTGGTTAGTTAACATAGAGTGTAATACTGGTTTCAGAAGAATTGAGTGATTCATCACTTAACAGTCCATAACATTCTTAGGATCCAATTCCTCTTCTGACTCATCACCTGTTTGTTCTTCTCCTTCCTGTTACCAACCCACCTTCCCAACCCAATCCACCCAGATGCTATGCCCACTGAACCCTAGGAATCAGAGTTCCCCTCCTGCAAGGATGCACTACAGTCATTTGGGCCATAATTACACTCTAACCTCGCATATTTATGTAGGATTTCTCTCCACCCTGGCAGCAGAAAGTGTTTCAGTGACAGCCCAGCTAGCTCAGTTTGTGTCTGCACTTGAAGCTCACGTGGCCCATCATGCAGTGAGCTTGGCCCATAGCCCAGTGTCACTGCTGTGACATCTGTGCCTCTAAGAGCCTGTGCATCTAGCACTTTTTTCTTGAAATTTTCTTAGGTTCAACCTGTCTGTCTGCCTACAGTCAGTGAGCTTAGTCACAGAGCCAACATTAAAAACATATTCAGATGGTAAAGGATTCTACTCTCCTGCATAATTACCAACTACAAGGTTTGGGGACTTGGGGGTGTTCTTGAAACTATCCTGAGGTTCCATAATTTACTAGGACTTCCAGAACTCACTGCAAGCTGTTATATTCCATTACAGTTTATTACAGCTAAATGATGCAGCTTCAAATCAGTCAAGGGAAAAGACACATAGGGCAGAGTCCAGGAAAGTTCCACACGCAGAGCTCCCATGGAGCTGCGGACCAGGTTAACTCATCCCAGCGATGATATGGATGATAGGACATATGCACAGGGCATTTCCAATGAAGGGAGCTCTCCTGAGCTTTGATGTGTAGAATTTGCATGGCTGACTGCCCACATGGCTGACCCCTGGGGAGGTAGGGTGGATACCGCATGGCCCAGTCCCAATCATAAATCACATTGTCCATTGCAGCTCAAGGTCCCCAGGCAAAGAAAGACATTCTTATCAAGTGAGATATTCCAAGGGCCTAGAGATCATCTGCCAGGAGCTGAAAGCAAAGGCTAGATCTTTCTATGCGTTAACTTAATTTCTTTACTATAGACCCATCCCATGGTGTGTCAGGAACTCGACTCTGCAGTATTCTATAGCCACCTACCATATTCTTAACACTGACTAGTACTTTTGAAAATGAAAGCTTCTTGCCTCAGGAGTCCAGGAGAGGGATGGGGATGACTCCTTGCTCATCAGACCCACTGTGGCCATTTCATCAGCATGAGGCCCACCAGGGGGTGCTGTGGTTTGTCCCTCAGCCTTCCTCATTGGCACACTCATGCAGGGGTCAGTCCCAAATCTGAGGAGCCCAGAACCCTTCCTGCCCCAATGAACTATCCAACGCACTCCTTTCTGCTTACTGCAACCCCTGCTCAACTGATAGTGGCATCTTCATTTGTTTAAAAATGCCTCTTCTTTCAACTGCCTAGCTTACCACAATTATGTCAGAAATAATTCACCAGATCTGCAAAATCTAGATTACTGACATTAAGTGGTGAGACTGCTTAAGGTGTACAAATCAAGACCCCAAAACTCCTTGGGGGGCTCAAGCCATGCACCCGTTTTCCCACATTGCAAGGCAGAGGATCCAGACTAAGAGAACACAGCTGTGGGCAGAGGACTTGACTCATATGAGAAAAGTCAGAAGTGATGACTGCAGGGGTGGTGAGGGAGGATGCGAGGGAGGCAGGTGGGTGAGCTGGGGGGGGCGGGCGCTCAGTTGTATCAATCACAGGTGCAGGGTGGAATAAATAGGTAAAAACACTGCAGCCTGATCCACCCTGAGGGCAGATGTGGGCATCACTGACAAGGTGGGAGGGCTCCTCCAGCCCCAACCAGGCATCAGCCCAGCGTCCTCCAGCAAACTTCTGCCTCAGGAATGGGGCCTTTGGGTCAGGTCACCCTCCTGGGTCCTTCACTCCTTCTCACAACTAAATAGGACCTGTCCCTTGACCTGCCCTCCCAGGGCCCTGGTAGGGACAGAGCAAATCTGCTTTGCTAAATGGAACTAAGGTGTTACAACTAGTCATGTGGTCAGGTAATGTTTTCTTTTTGACAAGGGCTCCAATGCCTTCGCTCAAGAGAAACCAGTGGCGGAAGAGGTTTTTGCTTTCATAGGTAATTGGTTTAGCCTGTCCACCAACCCTAGACCAACCCTGTCCACCGAAACAAAGAGACTCAAAGAAACTGGCAGGCTCAGTATCTTGATGCCATCTAACAGCATTCCAAGGTCATACAGACATAAAATAAAGAGATTCCGTAAGTCACCTGGATTTGTTATGTTTCAGGATCTGATCCTAGAAGCCTGGACAAGCCAGCTCACCCCTGCCTTACCCCAGCTGCAGCTGTCTTTGCAGCAAAGTCCTCCCCCACTCCACATTCTCCCTGAACCGTGCTTGAGCAGACCCAGCCCTGTGGCCCCCCGTCTGGCCTCATCCTGTCAAGTCTGGGATAGGGCTGGGCAGGGATCTCACCTTTATATCTCTGAGCCCCATGGTGCTTAGCAGGTCAAAATGGAATTGCCGGCACCCTCCTAGCTACACTAGCCCTGATTCTGATCCCCAAGCTACAGGAAAAGAGGAAAGTGGGGAGCCTTATTCTCACTTTCTGACTATGTCAGACCCAGTTCTACTCTCTTCAAGGACAGTGGAACGCAGGGAAAGGCCAAGTGCAGAGCCCCCGGAAAAAGAATGTAAACCACGACAATCTGTCCAGGCCACAACTTCAGGATTAAAACCTCACCTTCCCCAATAGTGGGGGTATCCCTCTCCCCAGGGGTATCCTGGCAGCTGAGCTCAACAACGAGCTCTCCCCTCCCGTCCCCTCCCACCAGTTATCATGAAGGTAGTAACAATGACCCAGGGGCCAGGAGGATGGTCCCCAGGGTTGGAAGGTACTCTACACAGATGATGACTTTTCAAATGCTCCTTCTGAATCATCAAAACAAAAACAAGCCCTGTTGACTAGAGGTCCATGCCTGGTTCCTTTAATCTAGGGGTCATGAACTCAGTGCTCTTTCTCAGCCCCACCTCAGGGGGCCAGAAACCAGGACCAACCTGGATGTAGCAAAGACCTGCTGTCCACATGTTCATTTCAAGTCCATCGCCGATTTTTTGTGACCTTAAGCCATCTAACCTCTTCCCCTCCCATTATTTCTCCCTCAGATGGGAGTGCACTAACTCTGCAGAGATGCCCCACAGAGGAATGAGGTGACACATACCAGGAGGGGACAGGACACCTGCCGACGCAGCAAACAGTACTTTTATGTCCTACCTGAGAACAACAGGCTTCCCACTGAGTCTGCTGTGTTGGCTTTTCTGCCCATAATATTTGTGGTCGAATCATGCCTGTTTTTAAACCAAACACAGTATTTAAGCCACCAGAAATAAGAAAACAAGGAGGAAAATTCCATCACATATTTTTGGGTCTTTTTTTTTTTTTTAAGTCTATTCATCCAGATGGCGATAATTAGTGGGATCGCCTGTCTGCATCTGCTATTCCACCTATAGGAATGTGTTGGGAACTTTCTGGTTGAGTCCAACAAGGGACGCTATGGACCAGACACAGCCTCTAGCTCTAGGAATCGCCCTTCGGGTCTTTGGTGGAATCAAGAATAGAGCTCTTAGTGCCATGGGGACATAAAAAGCCAATGACCACTTGGCCTGAAAGCCTCAGAGACTCATATTGCTGGCCTCAAAAAAGCTGCTTGCACACCCTGAACACAAGCGCCTGGTTCTAGCCAGAGCAGCCATGTTGGTCACTGGGTGTTTCTTAAGTATCTCTATACCAGGGCCTCCGTCTAGACCTCCTGAATTGAATTCTTTGAAGTCATGCCTGAAAAGACACCTATTGAAATACGCACGTGATTCTGACACTTGGTTGAGTTTGGAGTCTTCTGGACTGGAAGAACTCAAGACTTTGAATGGGGACCTTGGTTCTGTTCCAGGCATGGAGCTAAATTTCTGTCCTTGCTGTGTAACTCTGGGCAGCTCACTTTCCTCTGGGACTGTCCCTCAAATAAGGATGTTGGACTTGACTAAGTGAATTCCTGCTTATATTCTAGAAGCCTTAGGGTTTCCTTGGAGGTTCCAGAAGCTTCTAAGGGAAAGAGGTAGAGAGAGAATAGTTTGGGCTTGGGGTTCCCTGCCTTGAGATTTCATCATGGGGGCTGCTAAAAGTCTATTTACAATGGCCTGACATTAAGCAGGATCAAATGTGGACACCTGCCTGGGATACAGGAAAAGCACAGCCCTGGAAGTAGTTTAATGTAGCTTAAATGGGCATGACTTTTTAGAAATCACATTCTTAAAATGGCAATCCCTGAGAGAGTGGAGGATTTGGACTGTGGGACTTTAAGAGTATCACTTCATTTCTGGGAGCCCTGATTTCTTCATCCTTCAAAGTAAGGGGTAAACTATGGGCTTTAAAGGATTAGAACAACATTGTGCAATTAGGATGCATCAAATGCATCCTAGATGTGATTAGGGTCTGCATCAAATCCAGACCCTCCTATGCTGTGAGCTACATGTGCTAGAACCAGGGTGAGTCAGCTGATCCCCTGGGAACAGGTGCACAGCCTCGACCTCACTGCCATCTGCTACAACTGAGTTGTGCACTGCCCCTCCCCCACCCAGTTCATATGTTGAAGTCCTAACCCCAATGTGACCACATTTGGAAGTAATTAAGGTTGGATGAGGTCATCAGGGCAGGGCTCTAGTCTGATAGGATTGGTGGTCTTATAGGAAGAGACACCAGAGAGTCTCTGTCTCCACATGTGTACTGAGCAAAGACTCTGTGAGGGTGCAGTTGCAGGCGGCTGTCTGCAAGCCAGAAAGGGAACCCTCACCAGACCCCGACCCTGCAGGCACCCTGATCCCAGACTTTCAGCCGCTGGAACTGTGAGAGAACAACTGTGTTTATGCCACCCAGCCTGTGGTATTTTGTCAGGGCATCCTGAGCTGGGACGCCATCACAACACAATGTTAGGTTCCTTGGCCATGGCCCACTGAGGTAGCCACACCGCTATGTGTGGGTGTCACCTTGTGCCTTACGGCAGCTTGTCCATCATAAAAAAGTCACTTGCTCTTATTCAGAGGGTGAGTCTTTCCTCCCACACTAAAATGAACCCTTTGAGGGCCAGAAGTTTGACATTTTCTTTTTTGTCTGCAGAACTGTTCATGAGGTCAGCATTATCAGACATTTTAGCAGATGGAGGAACAGAGACTCTGAAGTTGGTGGCTCATGCCCAGTCCCACCAGATGGAGAGAGGACCATTGGCGGGAGATGCACCTCCAATTTCTACCTCTGAGTGTTTGCTAGTGTGCTCTTTCCTTTTGGGGCCCCAGCTCCATGAGGACCTGTTGACAGAGTGAGTGTGGGGAGGGAAGGGATGGCCTCCTGGTGCTCTGACTACTCCTTACCCCCAGGCCAGGTGCAGCAGTGGTTCTCGCGGCCCAGCAGCTGGGCATCCTTGAGCAGGGGGACTTCCAACACGAGTGGAGTAGGTTCCCGTGGTGGGCCAGCATGGGCTTGGCACAGCAGAGCAGGTTCTTCTGTGTCTCTCTCCAGGAAGTCCTAGAGAGTGAGGATGCTGTTTGTCAGGTTAGAAAGGCCTGTGGGTTCTGGAGCACCAGGCATGAGCCAAATTGATAAAACACAATACTAACAAGGTTATGATTTTTGGGTTTGTTCCTATACTAATAAACACCTTAAAATTACTTGTCTAGAGCATTTAGATTTAACTAAGCACTTTCATAAACAATGTTATTTATTCTTTACAGCAACCCTGGAAGGCAGATCTTATCCCGGGTTGGTAGGCAAGGAAACAGCCTCAGCTGTGATTAACCAAAGTCACATAGTTTTCAAGCAGCAATGCCTAGACATGAAGCCCTGTGTTCTACTGTGCACCCCCTGTTCTACTTCACCCAAGGTTTGCTCCATCCAGAAATCAGTAATGGCTCTAGGCTGCTCCTCAACTCAGCCACAGGTAATCTTGTGCTGTTGGCTTTGGGGTGTGACATGAAGAGAGGAAAAGTTGGACAGGCTTAATATAAAGTGGTATTTCTCAAATGGAGTTCCAGGGAATCCCAACTCCCAGCAAGATGTTAAAATGTACGTTTTAAAAACAAGTTTGGGACTGTTCTATAGTCAAGTTTGGGCAATACTCCATAGAGCCTGTTGGAAATTAAGTTAACCGTTAAAGGCTCTAAAAAGTCCTTCAATGAGGAAGATGGTATAAATTTGTTTATTTCAGCATCTGACAGCACAACTAATTTTTCTATCAACATCTCAGTTCAGAAAGAAAATTATGCAGGATGTAGAAGTATCAGTAGCTAAGAGTACAGCGATCATTTGTTCACTATGACAGAAATAAAGGATTACTGAATTAAAAGGAGTTAAAACTACTATCATTGTCAAATAAGCATGTTTAACTCCTCCCTTAAAACTTGTCACTAAAAATATGTGAGCTAAATCCCTTTAAAGGATTAAATCACGTCCTCATTCATGTCTAAGTATATTTTCACTTAAAGGATTAATAAGCAAAACATCAACTACTTTTGTTCTTATATTATCTCACTTTCCTGCATTTTCCAAGTTTACAAATAGGTATCATTTATAAACTAGCCAAAACAAATGATTTCAAATAATCTGCTACCCAACAGTTAAAGATTTAGGGACCAAGAGTGGACTGTGGAAGACCAAGGGAACAGAGGAGGAAATCTCAATGTGCAGTCTACCAGGTAGAGATACAACATACTAGAAGGTATTGAAGACCATGGGTTCAAGAATGATTCCGTAAGTATGGAAATGTAGGCTTGAGATATGTAGATTTCTGGACCCGAGACATGCAGACACCCTACGTCTGACTTATGTGTGTCCCCTTGTGGCCAGAAGGAAGGAAGGCCAAGGCCAGGGAGCTTGAAGGGAGACATGACACAGAGCAGGACTCGGCTCACAATGTGGGAAACGGGGAGCAGGACAGCAGCATGGTCTGAAACTCCGCAGCCCTTCCCGGGTAGACAGGGCAAGGCCGTGTGCAGGGTCAGCTGGAAACAGACAACACAGTGGGGGTTGTGATAATGGGAGCTCATGGTTAACCCTTACCCTGTGCTAGGCACTGTTCAGAGAGCTTTATGATTGACTCACTTAATCCTCACAACAACCATCCCCATCATACAGATGGAGAAATGGAGGCAAAACAGGCTAGAGAGCTTGCCCAAGTTCACGGAGCTAGTCAGTGTCTGCCCCAACCTGCCTGAGAGATGGTCAAGGTGTATCTGACCCACACGCCCTGAAAATGGAGGAAGAAAAAGGCATAGACCTCCATTTCTGATGGAGGAGACTGGCTATGGAAGCTCAGTGCAGGACCCAGAGTGGCCAGCCCTGCCTGGGAGGACAATATGGAAAACCAGACATTGGGGGGGGGCGGGGGGGGGGGTGAGGGCCTGGCCAGAGTCTAGTCAAGTTGTTTATGTTCCCCAGGCAGAGGAGGCCAGGCAAGGACTTAATTCCCAGGGGCACAAAGGTAGTTGCAACTCAGCAGGGCTTTAGTTCCTCATAACCTGGCCCCTTGTTCAGTGCTTCCTCCACTTCTCATATCCTATGTAAACTGTAGGTTGGGGTAGGTCCATGACAGGCAGAGACTAGGGTCTCGGGCACATCAGGTAGATCCACTGCTCTGGGTCGGGGAACCAGGCTTTAAAATCCTTTAACTTTGAAGGGGCTCTTCTCCCTCCTTAACACAATGAGGTACCGGCCCTGACACTGGCCCCTTCAAAACTAAAGCATTTTATTTTTTTTTAAGATTTTATTTATTTGACAGAGAGAGATCACAAGTAGGCAGAGAGGCAGGCAGAGAGAGAGGGGGAAGCAGGCTCCCTGTTGAGCAGAGAGCCCGATGCAGGGCTCGATCCCAAGACCCTGAGATCATGACCTGAGCTGAAGGCAGAGGCTTTAACCCGCTGAGCCACACAGGCACCCCAAAGCTAAAGCATTTTAAAGACTGATTAGCCAAAATGCAAATAAATCATCTGGTTTGGTTAACCCAGAACTGAGGTTTAGATGAACTCATTAGATAATTAGTGACTCAGGTGAGAGGGAGGAGAGCTCCCTGAAGAATAGGGGCAGAGCAGGGTAGGTACCCACAGCATGAGGCACACCCTGGGTGGCAGCAGCATACAGCGGCAGAGACACAGGAGCCCTGGGAGGAAGGGGGGGCACAGAGATGAGAAAGACACCAAGATGCCCCTCCATACACATGTACATGCACACAGCCTTTGAGCAGTCCTGGTAGGCTTTCACTAAGATTCTCCTTTATCCCAACACTCTCTTCCACACATGCCACCTTCTTCCTCAATTGGATTCCCTTCCCTAACATCATTCCCCTCCACTCTCCATCCTCCTCCCTTCCTGCTTCCACCCTCCTTCCTGGAGGGAAGATGCATAGGCCTGAAAAGCAGGGCTCACAGTTACCTTGATCCATGAGCAAATGCAGGTAAAATATGTAGAATGCTGTCTGAGACTCAGTAAGCACTATGCCTTAGTGGTTTCCTCTAGGCAGTATTCTGCCACGGACACAAACTTTGAGGCACTACTTAACATTTCATATTTTTAAAAAGTCCAAAGTGACTCCCAGTGTAATGCTGCTCCCAATTTAACAACCAGGAGAGGAGTGGGTGGTGCAAAAGAGATGCTGCTGTCAGTTGAAGTCCAAACCTGGTCCCTCAGTCTGTTGGCTCTTTAGTTGCATAGTCTCCATGCTCATTTTTCCCCAGATGGCATCTCAGCACCACTTCACTTGCTGTTAGATGCCCCAAGAGGTGGGGTGGGCCAGAGCATGACTTATAACCCAACAGCACAAACTAAAGGGGGCAGAGTTATTCTTATCTCTCAAAACAACTATACCTGTAAAAGAATGAAATTGCACCCCTTCCTCACTCCATATACAAAAATCAACTCAAAATTCATCATAGACCAAAATGTAAAAGCTAAAACTATAAAACTCTTAGAAGAAAACATAGGTGGAATGCTTGGGTGGCTCAGCAGGTTAAGCGTCCCACTCTTGATTTCAGCTGAGGTCCTGATCTTAGGGTCATGCGATAGAGCCCTGCACTGGGCTCCATGCTCAGTGGGGTGTCTGCTTTTCTCTCTCTCACCCTGCCCCTCCCCCTGCTCATGCATGCTCTCTTTCTCTCTCTAAAACAATCAATAAATCGTTTTAAAAAAGAAAACAGGAGTAAATTGTTATAACCTTCATTTAGGCAACAGTTTCTTAGATATGATGCCAAAACCACAAGAAACAAAAGAAAAACAAATACATTGGGCTTCATAAAGATTAACAGCTTTGTGCTGCAAATGATACCATCAAGTAAGTGAAAATACAACCCACAGAATGGGAGAAAATACGTGCAAATCATATATCTGATAAGGAATTTGTTCCCGAAATATGTAAAGAAATCTTACAACAGTAAAAAGGAACCCAAGTTAAAAAATGGGCAAATAATTGGAACAGACATTTCTCCTAAGAAGATATACAAATGGTTAATAAACACACAAAAAGATGCTCAACATCATTTGTCATGAGGGAAATGTAATTCAAAATCACAGTGTAGGAGGAGCAGCAAGATGGCGGAGGAGTAGGAGACCGATTATCATCAGGTCCCAGGAATTCACCCAGAGAGCTATCAAACTATTCTGAACACCTGCAAATTCTACCTGAGATCGAAGAGAAGAAGAGCAGCAATTCTAGGAACAGAAAATTGACCACCTTCTGGAAGGTAGGACGTGCGGAGAAGTGAATCTGCGGCGACGGGAAGATAGACCCCGGGGGGAGGGGCCGGCTGCCGGCAAGGGAGCGAGCAGCGGAGCACAGACTCGGAACTGTGAGAAGTCGGCTCCACGGAGGGACGTCGCCCCAGAGACCAAGCGGGGGGTGGAGCCCCTGCAGGGACAGTGTGGTCTCAGGACCCACGGGGACACAAAAAGACCAGGGGTGTCTGAGCGCGACCGAGCTCCCAGGTCTCAGAGAGAAGCCGGCGGGAGAGACGGAGCTGAGCTGAGGTGTCTCTCAGCTCGGGGTTACCTTGGGCTGTGATCTGAAGCACAGCCGGGCAACTGATCTGTGAGCGGGGACCCCACAGGTGGCAGACCCGGAGAGACTCACCTTCCTCCTCCGGGAGCAGC
>LNAC01000048.1:6705969-6726155 GCA_002007465.1 Ailurus styani | reverse complement strand
CCGGCCCCGTCCCCCTCCCCCGACAGACAGGCTCTGGCCCGCCCCCCCGGTGGAAGGCCTGTCCCACGGCGTCGGTCCAGTGTGGGGCGGCCTGGCCTGGGATTGGACTGATTAAATGACCCTCCTACCGGGTCCGGAGCAGGGCCTGTCCCGCCACCTCCCGGCCCTCCAGGAGGCCTCGCTCCGGTCCCAGAGCAAGGCTCGTTCACCTTTCCGGGACCCCACGTGGTCCACCTGTCTCCACCTCTCCAGCCCCTTGGAGGCGGTGGGGGCGCTGGGCCGTGGCCCCGCAGGTCCGGTCTCTGCAGGGTCCCTCTCCTCGGGCCTCCTCCCCGGGGATGGAGCCTGTCCCACTCTCATCCAGGACAGACTGGGGGGTCTGCTCTGCGGGCCCCCAGCAGCGTACCGTCCCCACAGCGGTGGGCACTGGGCGGTAGCCAGAAGCTACTGTGTGCGTGGAGCCCTGCTGCCCTTCCGGACTTCAAAGCAGTGTCCCCTCCCCACAGTTCTGGTGCCTCTGGAATTCCCACCTGGCCTCCAGCTTCAGCCTTCCTGCACCCAGCTGCCCGCCAGGCCCAGGCAGCAAGAGAGAGTGGGAGCGCAGGGGCAGCGGGGGCAGAGAGGGAGGCTTATTTGAATGGGTGGCGGTAAAGAGCTTCCCCCCCGTTTGGGGCAACCCCTGAAGAGTCTGGGCCCTGGCCACACCTGGTTTGCCCATCAGAAGGACGACTTCCTTCTCCGTTGTGGAAATCAGCCCTCCCCCCAGCCCCTCAGCCCCTTCTCACCGGCCCCAAGCCCCAGCCTCCCTTTTTGTACTCTAGGCCCTGGCTGGGGGGCCTGTTCCCGCATCACTGGGAGGGGCTTGAGAAGTCTGCAGGGGCTTCAGGGAGGAGCACGCCGCCGAAGACCTCATAACCCTTTCTGCTGGGCCCTCCCCATCTTCGAAGCCCCTCAAGGGTCCCTTCAGGATCCCTGGTTTCTCACTCAGCAGACAGGAAGTCAGGGTCTCAGGAGGGGAGGGCCCGACGCCCTGGATGGACCCCTCGTACAGCTGGGTGGCGGTTGGGGCTTCAGACTTTCAGACCGCCACCTGGCTGGGGCCTCAGTGTGCCCTAGGGCCCCTCGGCGGAGCTGTAGGCTGGGTGATTCTCCTTCCCCACCTCCTTCGTCTCTTCCCCGTGGGCCAGTCCCCGTTGCGGGGCCTCACGCAGGGTTGGTGGGATCGCACGCCCGAGGGGGACAATGCAACTGCCCAGGAGGGCCACCTGCCAGCACGCTCACGTTCTGCTTCCTCCCCGAAGCCTGCTTCAAGGCTGGGGACCTTGCCCTGTCATTGGCTCTCAACACCTCCGGGCTGGCTCCTGGCCCCCCTCGGGGGCTAATTCTGGACCATAAACTAGGTGTGACTTTAGTGCAAATCAAATTTAATTCTTGAGGGACATTTGCCATCCCGCATCTCACCCTTGCACTCACCCAACCCGGAGTCTGGTAGTGGGTCAAACGCGTCAAAGTGGCACCATGGGTTCCTGGCTCTCCAGGGCCCTGGCTGGGGTGCAGCCATCAGCGCTGCTCAGGGCCTCTGCTCAGGGTCCCGGCTCCGGGGCCAGTCCCTGACCACATGCTAGCCTGGAGTGGCCGGCAGAGCCCCCTGCCCCCGCAGACCAGCACACACCCACCCGGCTTGCCCGGTGCCCGTGTCTCTCCTGACAGCCTCCCCCGAGAAGCAGGGCTGTGTGCTGGCAGCCTCTGGGCCACATCCCCCAGCGAGGGGCAGCTCCCGGTGGGCTTAAGGCATGATGGGATTTGGCGTTTCGGTTCACAAAGCTGTGGGGGAAACTGAGGCCAACAGCACCTGCCTTCACTGCCCAGTAAGGAAACAGAGAGTCAGGCAGGGATGCTGGGGAGGGGGGTGTCGGAGTGAGATGTGGGGAGGGGGGTCTCGTGCCCCAAGAACACAAGGCTGGCCCTGACCCAGACCTTGTGCTGTTGTGGTACGCAGTACGGGGTTTGTGGAGATGCACTATGAGCAAATGGCTCAGCTGGACAGCCAGGAGCTGCGTGCAGGGGGAGGGCCAGTCCAGAGGGCGGGGGACCCCCCTCGATGAGACAAGGCAGCGGGGGTCCGAGGCAGGTGGTGACGGGGGGGGAAGGACCAGCTGGGAAGGTAGTAGAGTCTGGCATGGGGGTGGGGGCGGTGGTAGGGCCCGAGCCTAGAGAGGTAGCCAGGCCTGCTGGGGCCACCGAGGGTCACTGAGAAGGCAGAGTGCTCAGTGCAGTTGACCCTAGGAGGGAGGGCCATTCTGGTAAGACCCAGGCTTGTCCCTCTATGAAGGACCCTCAGCCATGGGGCTCTGCCCCTTCCCTAGACGCCCTTGTCCCCCGTGGCCCGTGGGTGCCTCGTGGTGTGTCTCACACGTGCCTCCAACAGGACTGTGGTTTCAGGGCCCAAAGCCTGAGAGGCCAGCTGGAGGGGCCGCCAGGGCCTGGGACAGCTCACAGGGCCAGGAAGTGGGGCTAGGGCTTGGGGCCAGGCCACAGTCTCTGAGGCAGTGAGGTGCCTGCTCTGAATCTGGGCATGGTGGTTACGGGCACACAGCTTGTGGGGGTGGTCAGTGCGGGCTGATGTCTGGGGCTTGAAGCTCTGGCCTCCAGGTGGGCAGCAGCGGGCGACACGTCCCAGTGACTCCCCCGCGTGGGCACAGCCGGCAGAGTGCTCAGTGCACGTGGCCTTGCAGCCCAGGAGGGCCTGCCCCTGGGGCCTCAGAGCGCCTCCTTGTGCTGGGCTCACAAACAGTGCTCGGCCCCCCGAGATTCCTGCTACAGCAGCATCTGGCCCCCAGGGGACCCAGGATCCAGGCCTCCTGGCGGCAGAGGTTTCGGGGAGAAGCGTAGAGGGGCCTGGCAGTTGTGGTCCTGACACCCCCCTCCAGAGCCCGACCCCGGGCAGGAGCTTCCGCACTGACAGCAGAGACCTGGAGAAATTCTGGCTGGGCCTCTCTCGAGTTTGGAGCTGTGACTTCCTGAGCTGTTCTCTCTTTCACATTTGAGAGCCAGTCCTACGACCACGGGGGAACAGTCTGTGTGGTGCTCTGAGGTCAGTTTGATGGGATTTGGTTCCGTTCCCACGGGCGCTCTAGCTCCCGCCCCCCAGGCCCTTCCTCAGCCTGTGCAGGCCCCATGACACCGCCGCCCCCGCTGGGCGCAGACACGTGCTGGCCGTGGACACTGGGCAGAGCCCCCGAGCCTGTCCTCCAGGGCTGAGGGCCAGGCCAGCCATGCTGGGGGACCCCCCTGTGGTGGGCCACGTCCTGCAGCCTGGGGAGGCGGGGCACTTGGCCTCAGCCTGGCCGTGGCCACCTCCCGTCTGGGGGGTTCCTCGTGTACAAGTGTCCCAGGCCAGGGTCTCAGGAGCAGGCACTGTGACGGAGACTGAGATGTAGGGTGTGTGTTTTTGGGGGGGAATTGAGGGGGCGGGGGCGGCGGGGTCCGTGGGGAGCCTTGGAGCGGAAAGGCACCATCGGGGTGACCCGCTCAGGTGCAGTTGGGAGGGCCTTTGGTCCCCTCGCTCAGAGCCAGCGCAGGCACCCGGGGGAGGGAGTCCCAGGTCGAGGTGGCTCTGGGGCCAAGTCCAGCCCCGAAGGAGCTGGTGGCGAGGGCCGTGGGCCAGCCCCCCAGCCGGGCANAGCGGAAAGGCACCATCGGGGTGACCCGCTCAGGTGCAGTTGGGAGGGCCTTTGGTCCCCTCGCTCAGAGCCAGCGCAGGCACCCGGGGGAGGGAGTCCCAGGTCGAGGTGGCTCTGGGGCCAAGTCCAGCCCCGAAGGAGCTGGTGGCGAGGGCCGTGGGCCAGCCCCCCAGCCGGGCAGTGAGACCTCACGGGATGGTCCATGTGGGCCGTGCGCCCATCTGGTGTCGTCCGAGGCACTGGGAGCAGAGTCAGGGTCGTCGTCCTGCGGGGGCCCCCACGCGTGGCTCCCGCGTGGGGGGACCTTGGCTCCGGGTCGTGAGGCCCGGGGGAGCCTCCTCCACCCACCTCCACCTGCTGCCGGCTGCGGGACCCCGCCCCGCCGGCCGCTCCGCCTTCAGACTAGGGCAGCAACAGCAGGCGCGCCCTTCCCTTCCACTGGCTCCGAGGGAGCGGTGGCCGGCGCGCGGGCAGGGCTGTCGGGGCTCCGGCCGGGCAGGGCTGGGCTCCGTGTCGGGGAGCAGTCCGAGCCTCCGGCCGCGGGGAAAACGGCCACAGCAGGGTCACCCAGCGGGCGAGAGGTGGGCCTGCCGCCCCGGTCTGCTCGCGCCCGTGTGCGTGGGACGCCTCTGCCGGAGCCCGCACGCCTGGACCACGATGGCTGATGGCCACAGGCCCCCGCAGTGTGGCCCTGGATTCGCTGGGATCGGGGCTCCAGCCCCAGCCCTGCCCCCCACCTGCAGGGTCGGAAGTCTCCTTGTCGAGGCGGCAGCTCCTGCCGGCTTGAGGTCACCACTTGCAGAAGACAATAAAGCTCCTGACTACTACTGTGGACACTTACTAGGTGGGGGCCCTTTGTGCGGCCAGACGATGTCCCGGGGCCGCCGCCGCGCCTGCCGTCTTACCTGTGACGTGGAAGAGCCTGGCTCACGGGCTACGCTGAGGTTAAGATGCTTCATGTAAGTGCTGAGACCAGGACCAAGCGCAGAGCAGGTGCTCAGCCAAAAGTAGACATGATCTTTGTGAACAGTGCTTTTTACTGGTGGAAATACCTGGTTTGTTTCCTAATTGGTTAACCAAATCTACGGGAATAGAGATTGTATCTGTTGTGTTCCCTGTGGCTAAGAAAGAGTCTGTCATGCCGTAGACATTTAATAAATATATCTGATGAAAGAGTGAATCGAGTACTAAAAGATATTGCAGATTTCCAGCATGAGGGAGTGAGGAGGTCGACAAGCATTCTCCCTAAAATGCAACGATAAAGCTGGAAAAAAACTATCAGAAACAACCATTTTACTGCTCTGAAATTCAACCCAAGGCACACAACACACTGAAGAGAGTTCACTCATTAAAAATACTGAACTTCAAGATAAAATCCCAAATCACTCGGCATAAAAGCCCAGGAAAAGCTCAACGCCGTGGAGACAACGCAGCAAACACGTTGCGAGGCTGCCCAGATGCTGCTGATCGGACAAAGGCTTTTCAGCTGTCGTGGTCCCAACGCACCCACCGGCGATGGTGAGCACTCGTGTCAAAGAACGGCGAAGGAGCTGTGGCAAAACCCAATGAGCATTCACGATAACGACTCAGCAAATGAGAAATAGACGAGAAGGTCTTCAAGGTCTTCACACAGAGCATCGATGAAGAACTGACAGCAAGCTCATCCAGCATTGTGCACGGTGGGGAAAGACCATGTCTTTCATCCAGGACCAGGGACAAGGGAGCATGTCCACTCTTGCTGCAATCATTCAACACCTGCTGGTAGTCGTAGCCGGTATAATAAGACAAGAAAAAGAAACAAAAGACATACAGATGAACCATGAGAAACAAAACCATCCCTGTCCACAGGGAGCACGATGGTCTGTCATCAGGGAGCCCACGAAAAAGCTGACGGAGCAAACGTGGTGAGCCAGAGGCGCGGGCAGTCGGCCAGTTGTCTTTCTATGTGCTAGCAACTTAGGACTGGAAACCGACATTTCAAAAACTACCATTTTAATAGCTACCCTCTGTCCACGAAACAGTTAGGTGTAAACCTAGCAAAACACGTATGTCAAAAATACAACGCTAAGGAAAGAGACCAAAGAAGTAAAGAGAGACTCCACGCCATAAAGATGTCCATTCCCTGCAAACTGATGTCTAGACCTAACGCGTGCCGACGACTCCAGCGAGATTTCTGAAGATCTAGGTGAGCAGACCCCAAAATTAATGTAAGGAGACAAAGGAGCTACAACAACTGAAACGTGTTTGGAAAACAAAAATGTGGCGAATTTGCAGTCCCCGAATCCTTCTGTTGGGGGTAAAATTCCCCTAACAGAGAAGTCACCGTGTGACAGTGTGCGGCTAATGTGCACATTCACCGTGTCGTGCCGCCGTCCCCGCCCCTCCCTTCATGCCCCCCAGTCCCAGCCACCGCTAACCTGCCTTCTGTCCCCGTGGGCTCAGCGCGTGGTCTCCTGTGTCTGTCTTCTTTCCCTTGGCCTGCTGGTGTTGGGATTCAGCCACACTGTAGCCTGGGTCAGTACTTTGTCTTTTTCACCAAGATTTCTGCTGCGGTAAAATACCCGTAACAAAGACGAGCCCCTCCACCGTTTCCCCACATGTGGTTCGGTGGCATTCAACATGCCCCCAACCTCACGTGGCCCTGGCCTCCACCTGCCTCCACGCGTTCCTCCTGTGGAGCTGAGACTCTGTCCCTCTTCGCGTGAGCACATCCCCAGCCCCCGGGTCCCCTCTGTCCCCTGACTTTGGCCTCTGCACCTCCCGCGGTCTTGCTGTGGCTGGCGCGCTCACTGGGCAGGGCGCCCTCGTGCTCCCACGACCTTCTCTCCTCCTTCCTTCCTCCGGCGGTGGGTCTAGTTTGTGCTTGTCTTTCGAGTTCCTTAAATCTGAACGTCGCCGTGTCGATAGGAGACCTTGCTTGTGCTTTTACGTGTGTGTCGTCTCCGCACTATTTTGGCTGCATCTCCTAAGTTCCTAAGTTCCATAGGTTCTGTTTTCCTTTGCTTTCCTCCCTAAGTGTCTTCTGAGATTTCCATGGTTTCCTCTTTAAGAGCATGTTGTCTAACTTCTGCGGACTGGTAAATTTCCCCGTGTTTCCTCTGTTACCAGCTTCTAACTTCAACCTACTGTAGTTCTCGAAGATCCTTCCTGGAAATGTCTCTTAAAATCCACTGAGACTTAATTGATGACCTGACCTCCGGCTGCGGCTGGAGACCGTCTTGGGCGTCCTGCCGGGGCTGGGGATGGCGCGTCCGTGTGCGTCTCCCACCTGCCTGGTTTATGGTGAGCAGTCCTGCTTCCTCACGCGCCTTCGTCTGGTTGTTCCGCTCATCCTGGCGGGTGGTGGACTGATGTCCCAGCTGTGGCTGTTGCGACGTCTGCCTCTCGCTTCAGTTCTGTCGGCTTTGCTTCCTACACTTTGATGATCTGTTAGGAGGTACACAGTGAGTAATAATGTTGGACATCTTTTCAGGTGCCTGTCTACCATTTGCAGATCTGCTTTGGATCAGTGTTTATTCAGATCCTTTGCTCATTTTTAAAAAAGATTTTTTTTTTTAGATTTTTAAAATTTACTTATTTGACACACAGAGAGAGAGAGATCAAATTACAAGTAGGCAGAGAGGCAGGCAGAGAGAGAGAGGAGGAAGCAGGCTCCCCACTGGGCAGAGAGCCCAATGCGGGGCTCGATCCCAGGACCCTGAGATCATGACCTTAGCCGAAGGCAGAGGCTTAACCCACTGAGCCACCCAGGCACCTCATCCTTTGCCCATTTTTAAATTGAGTTGTGTGCCTATTTGTTATTGAGTTGTGATCGTTCTTTATATATGCTGCATACTAGCCCCTTATCCAATGTGATTTGCAGATATTTTTCCCATTCTGTAGGCTGTGTTTTCACTTTCTCATGTCCTTGTTTACATAAAACTTAAATTTTTGATGACGTCCAGTTTACCTATTTTTTTCTTTTGTTGCCCATGTATTTGGTGTCACATCTAAGAAACCACAGCCAAATCCAAGGTCTTGAAGACATACACCTGTGTTTTCTCCTAACAATCTTATAGTTTTATTGGGCCTTTGATCCATTTTGAATTAATTTTTGTATCAGGCACGATTTAGGGGTCTAGATTCATCCTCCTTCCTGTGATTCCCAGTTACTACCGAGTCTCTCCTCTGTTGTCCAAGAGACTGTTCTTCCTGCACATTGTCTGCATTTAGCCATTGGTATAAAACCACAACAGTAAGGTCAGAGTGGTCTTGGTAAAGAGATGGGTCCATACATCACTGTGATAGAACTGTGCCCAGAAACAGCCCTCCCGCGCGCATGCCCAACAGCACTTTGAGAAGACGCAAAAGCGATTCAACAGAGAGAGCATGATCTTCTCGACGAGCGGTGCTGGGAGAGTCAGGCAGTCTTGTGTAAGAAGAATAAGACTTGACCTGAGTCTTTCATCTCATACAAACATTGACTGAGAATATGGGTGATGTGTCTGCATGTGGGATGTAGGGGCACTGGGGTGGCTCAGTGGTGAAGCGTCTGTCTTCATCTCAGCTCATGATCTCAGCACGCAGCACAGGGTTTCTTGCGGGGTGACGCAAATGGCCTAGAATTGGCTTATGGTGATGGTCATGCAACTCCAAGTAGACTAAACGCCCCCGAAGTACACATTTTAAATGGGTGCACTCAGTGGTATGAAAATGACATGTTGTTAACGTGTGTGTGTGTGTGTGTGTGTGTGTGTGTGTAAGGGATAAAGACCTGAACAGAACTTCATGGACGAGGACGTGTCCCTCCGCAGACGGGGAGATCTTCGATGTCCTCAGCTGTCAGAGAGACGTTGGCGAAAACCACGCGAGGTGGCCCCCCATGCCCATGAGCTCGGAGGAAGGACCGTCCCACCAGCCCGCTCCAGGAGCCGCTGAGGGTCCGGAGCCCCGGGGCTCACACAGCCTGTGGGGCAGTGGACGGGCCGGAGTCTGGAGCAGTTTCTGAAGACGTTAAACATTCAGCTGCTGCAGGACCCAGCAGCCCCATGCCTGCCAGTTGTCCCAGAGAAACCCAACCGTGTGCATCCAAAAACCTGTGTGCAAGGGCGATGGCAGCTTGCTTCCTAACTGCCCAAACGGGGAACAACCCAGAGGTCCTTCAGGGGATGGGCCACAAGTAAACGGAGGTCCACGCACCCGTGGAACGTTGTTCCCAGGTGAAGAGGGAAGAGCGGCTGACGCACAACCGCCCGATGACTCTCAGATGCTTCGCCGCGTGCAGGAGACCCCACCCCAGAGGGACGCAGCGCCCACTGCTGTCTCCGACGGTCTCACGACGGCGCTCCGGGGGCGAGCAGGTCAGCGGCGGCCGGGGAGAGGTCTGAGTGTGGCCGGACAGCGGGAAGGAGGGTTTGGGGGACGGACTGCTCTGGGCGCCGTAGCTGCAGGAACCCGGCTGTGTGCCAACATCCATGCAAATCTATACTTTGCCAAAAGGTCAGTTTTCTGCGTGGTAATCTGAAAAGACAAACATTTAAAAACAATGTATTATTATTATTTTTAAAGATTTTATTTATATATTTGACAGAGTGAGAGCATGAGCGGGGAGGAGGGGCATGCGGGAGAAGCTGACTCCCCGCAGAGCGGGGAGCCCGACGCGGGACTCGAGCCCAGGACCCCGGGGTCGGGGCCTGAGCCGACGGCAGATGCGTCTCTGATTGAGCCACGCAGGCGCCCCTAAAAAAATAATTTAAAAAGCAGAAGCATCATGGTAAAAATGGATTCAGGTAAGAATCATCAGTGGGTGCCGGGCCAAGAGGGATTTCGAAGAGGACTAGCATGTCTGCAGAGCCCAAGGCGCAGCCCCGTTAACTTGCTGATAATTACAAGGGAAAGCGTAACTTTACTATAGGAAAAGCTAGTGGCCACCACTTTCCCTGGTGACCCAGGACAACACCAGCACTCACTGCACACTGGCGTCAGGCAGCTTTCCTTCGGAGGAATCCATGCGGCACTGCTGGGATTCCCGGCAGAAAAATAAAACTTGAATTTCTCGGTGCACAGACATCAGGAAAGCCAGAAGAGGCCCATCATTGAAACACCTGGCCCGAACTCTTAAAACATACCGTGTCCCAGAACACACGTGGCCAAGGAACCATTTCCAGCGAACGGAGATCAAGGGCCGTGCCTGTGGTCCCGGGGTGGGCAAACAGAGCTACGGGTCACACCACCGGCAGAGCTGGCACCGTCGGGCCCGGGACTGCGGCCTGAAGTGGGTCCCCTGATGTGTGTGGGAAATACCCACTCGAGGACTGAGGAGCAGAGGCCGTGATCTATGCAACCTCTTTGTAAGTGGTTCAGAAAATAGACGAGGTACAGACCCAGAGGGAGAGAGAATGGCGACACAGGTGGGTGGGTGTGGACGGCCGGCGGGTGTGGACGGCGGCAGGCGGCAGCACGTGGGACGCCTACTCTGACAACGTTTCTCTAGTTTGAAATTATTTCCACTCTCACAAAGGACACCCGCCCTTCCGCTTCTCCTGAGCGCAGAGTGGCGGCTCCAGGCGCAGGGCGCAGGGCCGTGGGCTCCCAGGGTGGCGGGGCCTGGCGCGGCTGCGGGAGGGCTTGGGCTGCGGCTCGAGGCTGTGACTTAGGCTGGGGGAGGCCACAGGAGCCTTCCCAGACAGCGGATGCTGTGGTCTCCGTACTAGCATCTATTGCTGCATGACAAATTAACACAGATTCAGTGACTTTAGAAAACACGGGTTTATTACTCGTACCCGGCTCTGGGGTCAGGAGTCCGGGCACAGCTCACCTGGGGCGCCTGCTCAGGGTTTCAGAAGGGTGCAGTCAGGTGGTCGGGCTCCTTCTGAGGCTTGGGGTCCTGTTCTAAGATCACATGGCCGTAGGACTCAGGACCCCGCTCTCTCCGACGGACAGCTGGAGGCCCCTTTCAGCTCTGAGGGGCTGCGCACCGTCTCCCGACACTGGCCCCTTGCCGGCCGTCCTGCATCCCGGTAGCTCGCTTCTTCAAGGCTGGTAGGGGCTCCCTCACTCCCGTCTGTCGGCCAGGTCAGAGTCTTAAATAACAGAAGCCAATAGAGGGAGTCATAGCTCACTTTGGTCTTATTCTGTTGGGTTATGTCTACCATGGGCTGAGATGGGAACCCAAATACCGGAAGCCAAGCCGTGCCGGGAGCACTGTGTTTGGACCAGCCAAGGTGGAGAGGCCTCCTGACTCTGTTTTTACGAGAAAAGGGGCTACAGGGGCTCCTGGCTGGCTCAGTTGTGGAAGGTGTGACTCTTGGTTCCAGGGTCTTGAGTTTAAGCCCCACATCGGGTGTAAAGACTACTTAAATAGATAAAAACTTAAAAAGAGAGAGAAAAAAGGACAGCCTACAGTAATGTCTAGTCTTGGACCATCTACAAGAAGTTGAAGCTGAGCCCTGTGAAGGGCTGGGGACCAAGACTGAACGTTGAATCTTTTTTTTTTTTAAGATTTTATTTATTCATTTGACATAGAGAGAGAGATTACAAGCAGGCAGAGAGGCAGGCAGAGAGAGAGGAGGAAACAGGCTCCCCACTGAGCAGAGAGCCCGATGCGAGCCTCGATCCCAGGACCCTGGGATCATGACCTGAGCCGAAGGCAGCGGCTTTAACCCACTGAGCCACCCAGGCGCCCTGAACGTTGAATCTTATCAACGTGAGGGGCTTGTGAGACCAACACCGAAAATCCTGAGAACAAGCCCCCACAGGTGCAGGGATTGAACAGCTGCTAAATCAAGAACCAACCGTCCTCAGAGGAAGATAACGGAACCCAAAAGTCTTCACAGACTTCACAGCCAAAAATTACTGGATGTGCAAAGAAATAGGAAAATTCCCTCATTTTCCAAGAAAAAAGCGCCAGGTACCAATTAATTTTCTCTCAACTATAGATTCACCCTGCATCGCTTGCCCTGCAGAGTGGGTCTGCTCCCGTAGAGTAGAAATGCTGTGTGTCCATCGTCACGGAGCGGGTGTTGAGCCGCGCAGCACTGAGTGATGACTGGAGTGACACGGCCACGGTCAGAGCTCTGCCCCTGGGGAACATGCGCAGGCGCACCCCACGGCTCTGCGGTGCCCGCAACCTGGGATGCGAACGTGGCAGAGGAGTTGCCGGGGGGGAGGGGGTCTTTCCTGGGAAGGAGGTGACGGGGAGGACACTGCCCCTGGCAGCCTCCATGCAGTCACCCCTAGGACAGCCATGCGGTCTCCTGCTCTGGAGGAAGGTTATTCCCAACCACCCAGTGGAGGGGCGCCCTACCCGCGGGTGGAAACACAGCCTCCAGCGTTGCCAAGGAGCTGCAGGCTCCCCAGGGCGGCCCCACCCGGGGATGCCCCGCCTCGGGCTGCGCCCTGTGGCCTCTGCCTCTGCCACCTGAGGGGTGGGCAGCGGGCCTGCAGACCCTCCCCCGGCTCTCCCTCTGTCTCTCTATCCCACCATAGGGGCTGCCTCTTCTTGGCCAGAGAGGCTGACCCCTCCCCTGGGCTCCCCAGTGCCCCCCACCCTGCCCAACCTGCAGTGGACCCGATGGGGGGCCTGGCCCCTCCCTCCCCTGCCGCTCGGCCGGAGCCCCGGACTCTCCGGGAGCTCAGAGGGCAAAGCCCGCCAGACCCCTTCCCTGGAAGCGGGTAGGCGCTGGGCAGGGGTGGAGCTCTGGTTAGGGCAGGACGCTGCCCTCCCAAGCCCAGGTGCCAGTGGCCGGCTCCTTCACCATGGCAACAGCTGCTGCCACGCCCACGTGGCAGGTACCCGTCCACGCCCCAGACGGGACCTGGGGCCCAAGGGCTGGCCGAGGAGAGGGCAGGCCAGGCTGACCGGTCCCTTCTCGGAGTGACTCTGTCCCCCCTCCCCCCCACGCTTCCCTGGCAGACAGGTCAGCCTCGTACCCTCCCGACACACTGGGTTTCCTGGTGGGGGCCTGGATCATCCAGGAAGTCACCAGGGCCCTGGGCCACTTGACCCAGGAACCGAGCACAGGGCTGGTTGTTTCGTGGGGCCCTTGCCTAGCCTTAGGGTCTGGCCCAGGTGCAGGCAGCTTGCCCGAGTCTCCTCTCCAGCCTGGGCCCCGCCCCTGCCCCCCAGCGGCAGGTGTGTGCGTGTGTGTGTGTGTGTGTGTGTGTGTGTGTGTGCGTGTGTATTGTGGGGGGACTTGTCTGATTTGGCGCCGTGATCTGGCTTTTCTGAGAGAAGCTCAAGAACCCAGAGTGCCTCCTCACCATGGAGACCACTTAATTTGCAGCCTCATGGGCAGCTCGGTTCCCTGGCTGCTGAGCCTGGGGAGCTGGGGGCGGGAGGAATTTGTCCCCAGGGCCATCCAGGGTTGTGCTGCCCCGGTAGGCTGGGAGATGAGAGGAGACTGAGGGTGAGCACGGAAGTCCGGGGCTCAGAGGGAAGCCTGGGGCCCCAGGCCACAAGCTGAGGTCATTCTGAGACCGCCCAAGGCTGGAGGGTGCTCTCAGGCCTGCCCCCACCTGCCCCAAAGCCCCTGCCTGGGTGACCACTGGCCTTGGCGCCCACAGGAAGGCCCCCGCACAGGTGGTCAGTTACGCATTCACAGGTTATTATTAACCCGGCAGTGACATCACCGGCAGCCAATAGGAGCAGGGTTTATTTCCAGGCTGACAGCTTGATAACGGTTAATTTTAGCTGGATCTTCTTTCCCCAGGCTCATAAAACCTCAGCCAGGCAAAGAGGGGGCTGCCTGTGTCTCCCCAAACAGCTCGTGGCTGGGGGTACCTGGGGGCGCCTGGAAGGGAATAAGGGGGCAGGCCTGTACCCCTTCCTCCTGCCCTCCTCCTCAGCAGGTGTGCTGTGAGGCTGCACCAGGCTGATGGGCCCTTCTTTGCTCATCCCCCCTCCATCCATAGCCTGGGTTGCTATGGGGGCCATTGTGACATGCGGCTCAGATTTGGGAGAAGCAGGGCGGGGGGAGGGGAGGAGCACGGGTGGGACCCAGTTGGCTTCTGTCCGGAAGGAATGTTGGCCTGGCTCAGGCCTTCCAAGCTGACCGCAAGCTCTGCCCTCCTTGCCTGTGACCTTGGCCACCGTGGTCTGCCCGTCTGTGCCCAGTGGACTCCTGGTCCGTGGGTGCTCGGCGGCCTGGTAGCCCCGCCCAGCACTTGGTGAACTCACCAGGCTTGGCGACTGGGCTTCTGCAGTACTTAGTCCTCAGCACTCTTCAATGATCAGTAGTTACCAAGCACTACGCAGTAGGTAGTAGTTGTTAGTTTTCAGGACCATGCACTGGTTAGGGCTTCTTCGGCACCGTTGCTGTGTTATTATTCAGCATTATACCTTATTTACTCTCCCTGTCCACGTGAGCTCGAGGGCCTCCCAGCGGCCGAAGGACCAGGCTCCCAGGGCCCTGCAGGCAGCCCAGCTGTGGGTCGATGGGACACATCCCGGGGACACGGAGGCACTTTGGAGAAACCACCTGAGACCCCTGTCTGGGGCTGGCACGTCGGACCTCCAGAGAGGATGCCGCATTCCGCCAGCAGTGGCCACTGCCCTGCGCAGCCGGGCCTCCTGGCACGGGCGAGCCCCAGGGTGACTCGGTTCCCACTGGGCTGACAGGAGTGGGTGAGCCAGGAGCAGAGCTCAGACCTGGTGGGGGGCTGGCCTACAGGCAGCCCGGGGGCCTGGGTGGTGGTGGCCCCTCTGGGGAAGTTGGGGTGGACGTCCCCAGGGACCGGGGCCCCCTGCAGTGGTTCAGCCCATCCCAGCTTCAGCCAATCCCAGTGTCTCCCAAATGCCTGCTAACCTTCAGGCAGGAGGCACACATCAAATATAGAGGGCAGCTGAGGGGGGTGGGTCTCCATGGCTTGCCAGGAGTTTATTTTTAATCCTGGCTCGTGTTGGATGGTATCAGCAGCACTTGGAAGTGCCCGGAGTCATCTGTGAGCCCTCCCTGGGAGGGTGTGGAGTGCCTCTGTCTGTGGGTGTAGACCTTGGTCCTGCGGGCAGACCCCTCCCCCCATGACAACTCAGTGGGAGAGCCTGGTCCCTGCCTGAGAGACCTCCCCCTGGGCTGGGGTGAACTGCTGGCCCCCAACCGCTGCCCTGGGCCTCTTTACCCCTGACCCGCTGGGGAACCATCTCTGAGGGCTCTGTCAGCCAAAGCCCCAGTGGAAGGTGCTGGACACTGGGCCTCTGCTGTCACCCACTCACCTTGCTTGACCTTCTCCCAGACCTCGCAATGACGAAGACGAATCAGATGGGAGTGGTCTCCGGCTGGTGGGAGATGTGGCCATGGGGAGAGACCCGTGGGCCCAGAGGCCTGGACACGTGGTCTCCACACAACACCGGGTCGTTGCCCACTCCTCTCCTCGAAACCCATGTTGGCCGTTCCCCTGGTGTGCTCAGGACCCTCGGAGGTGCCCCCGCGCCCACCGGTGGCTTGGCAATGGGATGAGCCCGGGACCAGGAGCGAGGGGAGCGCTGCCCGCTCGTGCCCAGCAGGGCAGCTTGGGGAGGCGTCGGTGGGATGAGCCCGGGACCAGGAGCGAGGGGAGCCCTGCCCGGTCATGCCCACCAGGGCAGCTTGGGAAGGCGTCCGTGGGCCCTGCGCGCAGAGAGGCCCAGGGTGGACGAGGGCCCTTCCCAGAAGCCTCAGAGGGAGGGAGGAGGAACCGCTGAGGAGCCTCAGGCTACCCGGGCAAGCCGAGGGGACCCTGGGGACACAGCATCCAGGCCATAGCGCGGGGCCTGGTGGGGGGCACCCCATGTGGCAGACACAGGGGGACGGGGGCCTGAAAGCAAGCCGGTTCCGGGGTCCCAAAGGAGCAAGGACGGGCCCGTCTTGGGCCAGGCTGGGGAGGTGGGTCAGAGGTGCATTTGTTCATCAGGCCGCAACCCCACGTAGGGCCAGGCCTGGCCCCTGGGAGCAGCGGGCCTCAGCCGGGACCCTAGCCTTGGCCCCTGCCCCTCCTGGCTGAGGCCTGCCCTGCGGCTTCCCGTCCCTGGGGCCGCCCGGTCCCCACCGGCCTCCTTTTATGTCTGGACGTGCTCTCCACCTCTGTCCAGGGTTGCTGGAGCTTCTGGAGGCTTCGGCTTCCTCCGTCTCCATCTCTCGCTGTTTCTCTCCCGCGGCCTCCCTCCCTCCCTGCCCTCTCTCCCTGCAGGCCCCTTCCCCTGCCCCCCCTGGCCCGCCGGCGGCGGCGGTCTCCCTGCCTGCACTCCCTCCGGGTGCGTCTGGCGGCCGCGCCTTTGCAGCTGGCTCGCTCCCTCGCCGCATCTTCCCCTGGCGGCCCTGTGGCGCCCGCGCGCGTCCGCGGCCGTGCCCGCATCCCTGCATCCCTCGCAGCCCCGCCCGGCCCCGCCCCCCCGCCGGTACCGCATTGCCGTACTGCAGGGGCGAGTGCATTGCGCCCGCTCCGTCAATAGGTGGACCCCCTCCTGGAGAGATAAAACCGCGGCGCCGGCGCCGCCAGTCCCTCTGGCTGAGACCTCGGCTCTGGGTAAGGACGCTCGGCCTCCGGGTCTCCGCCTCCGCCGCCAGCCTTCCGCAGAGGGTCCTCTCTCCGGGGACCGGGCCGGGGGGACAGGGGCCCGGCTGGCGCCCGGCGAGGCTGCGCGGCTCGCTCTGGGCTTCGGCGCCCACCGCTCTCGCCCGGCCCGGCCCCAGGGGTCGGTCCCCGCGGGCCACGGCGGGTGGGGTGGGGTCCCTGCGGTGGCGCTTGTTTATGCGGTGGCCACGGCTGGGGACCGGTCTTCTGGGCGCTGGCGATCGCCTTGCAGCCGTGACCTTGGGACCGGCAGGCTGGGGGGGCGCCCTGCGGGGTTGGGGCAGGGTCATCAGCGCCGGGGGGCTGCTGGGGATGCCCCGCGGAGGGGAAGGCAGGGAGACCTGGGGGGCATTCGCCACCCCCGCCTCACCCCTGCGGACTCAGGAGGTGTCCACTTGGTGTCTGCACCCCAGGGTGCGCCGTGGGTGCCTGCTTTCCCTCGCCCAGTCCCCTGTCCCCTCCTGGGCTGCCTAGATTTCTTCACTGACCTCCAGGCTGGGGCAGGGGTTGTGGCCCGGAAGGAGGGAAAGGGGGAGGGGAGCCCCCTGCCCCCACCAGGCTGCAGGCACCTCTGTCTGGCACTTGCTGGGCTTGGCTGCTGGGGCCAGATTCCTCCCCACTGTGAAGAGCAGGGACCCCACCTCCCTGCCCTCCAGTCTGCCCCCTGCCCGGATCCCGGGAGAGCCCAAGCTATTCTAGGCCCCTGATCTGGGCACCACCGCCCTGCGGGAGCTCCGGCCCAGCCCGTCTCCCCTGGTGCCAGCCTGCCTGGCAGGGACGAGGGGAAGATGGCGCCCTCCTGCCTGAGGGGGGAGTGGGAGCCCTGACCGTTTCCCCACGACGGCGGCGGGTGGGGGCGGGGTGCAGCCGAGGGCCCAGGACTCCTGGTGGGGGAGCAACACCAGGGACAGCGCTGGCGAGCGGGGCAGGGTGACTCATCACCGGGCTCCTGACTGGTCATGGGGTTCGCCCGGCCTGGTGTGTCTCCGTGTCTTCAGAGGGGGGTTCACCTCCTTCGTGGGGGGCTCTGTGAGCATGACGCCCAGATATTTAGAGCAGATTGGGCCGTTGGGGCTTGCCACGTGACCCAAATGGGCCAGGCCCAGCCTGGGGGGTCTTCCTGCCCCACGAGTGTGGGGACGGGGCCCCGTGTGAGGGCCGGGTGGGCTGGCAGGGATAGGCTTGCAGCCTGCGCTGGGCAGTGTCTTTGCTGGCTTCCCTCCGAGGCTCTCCATCCCCTGTCCCCCCCCCCCAGCCCCAGAATCACCGCTCAGCAGCCCCCCAGCCCGAGCCACAGCGCTCCAGGCCGTCCCAGCCCCTCCCCGCGCGCCGGGCAGGATCAGGATGGGCAAGGAGAAGACCCACATCAACATCGTGGTCATTGGCCACGTGGACTCTGGCAAGTCCACCACGACGGGCCACCTCATCTACAAGTGCGGAGGCATCGACAAGAGGACCATTGAGAAGTTCGAGAAGGAGGCCGCGGAGGTGAGCGGCCCCTGCCCCGTCCACGGAGAGGACGGGTTCCCACGTGGTGGCGGGGCGGGCGCCTCCCCGACTCTGGGGCGTGGGGCTCGGCGCACGGCCTCAGGCCAAGAAGGCAGGAGCCCCCACGGAACCGCCTGGGGGACAGGTACCTGAGAGGCCAGCTGGGGGGGCAGCCTGTCTCCGAGGATGGGCTTGGTGTGGGCGGAGGGCCGGCCTGGGGATCTGCCCCCAGGGCGGGGGAGGCGCCCTGGAGGCAGCATTTCTGCCCCACGGGGTCCGGGGTCCGCACCAGGCTCTGGAACTCTCCACCACATCGGGCTTGAGAAGCCTGCACCCGGGCGGGGGGGGTTCCTGCGTCCCCACGGCTGAGGTCTGGGGCTGGAGGTGGTGCTGCCCTCGCTTGTCCCAGGGCTGGGCCAGGCCTCAGAGTGGCTATTAATAGCTGATTGATGGGCACCCGGCCCATCAGCTCCATTTTCTCGTGCTGGGCTGGGGAGGGCTGGCCGTCCGGGGTGGCGCTCTTGGGCCGGGGGTCCTGGTAGCCTGGGCAGGATAGGAGGGGCCCCGTTGACTGACCTCCTTTCTCTTCAGTGTCTGAGACCCATGGGAAGTGGCTACAAAGTGGAGGGTCTGCTCTTGACGACTTCTACCCCCACTCCTGGGCTCTGGGAGAAGCCCCTGTCTGGGTGGCTGGGAGGGTTCTTTCCTGGATGATGGGGGGTCGTGGCCGGGGCCCAGGACGAGTCAGCTGCTGGCCTGGGCTGACCCTGCTCAGAGAGAGAGGGAGAGAGAGAGAGAGTGCGTGTGTGTGTTGGGGGTGTTGCACTGGGCTGTCTCCGCGCCTGAGCCCAAAAGCTGCGTCACTCCCTCCTTCCCTGTGGGGCTGGCGCTGGAGGAGGCAGTGGGTGTTTGCAGGGTGTCTGGTTCAGGTCTAGCTGGGTCCCCTCTGGGGCCTGTGTGGGTGGCCCTGCGGGCTGGGCAGCCTCCCCGGAGGGCAGAGCACTGTCCCCGCACAGCCCTGCCGGGAGATCCGCGCGGCCGGACAGCAGCTCGGCTGCTCTGAGCTCAGCTCTGGCCCAGGGCACAGGGGTCTCGCTGGGCGGGGCACCGGAATTTGCAGGGGGAGCACAGAAGGGGAGGAGGAGCCTCAGAGCTACTTGGAAGCCTTGGCTGTCTGTAGAAAGAGCTGGAAAGCCAGGCCCTCCCGTGCAAACACATCCTTTTTTTCTCCTTAAAATAATCCAAGGGGTACTTTTTTGGCTCGACACCTCGGCGTGGCGTTGTCGGCCTCTGGCTGACGCAGGGATCTGCGGGCGTTGGGGCGGTCAGCTTCACATAAAGGGGAGCCCTCAGCCGGTGGGAGGGGTTGAAAGCGCCCGGTGGCTTCTCTCCACGACCGACTCCCAGGCCCTTGCGCCACCTACTGGCGGACGTTCGAACGGCCACCATCCAGGTGGCGGGAGGCCGGGCCTGGGCACGCAGGGTGGCGGGGGCTGGGGGGCCTGGGCAGGGCAGGGTTGAGGTCCCAGTGTCCCGCAGAGGCCCTCGCCTCTGGCTCCCTCACCCCAGAGGAGGGCTCAGAGTCCCAGGGTCCCGGGGGCGTCTCTGCTGTGACACGCTCCCAAGGCCAGCCGGCTGAGACCCGGGTCCCTCCTTGTTGCACGCCCCACCCCTGCAGATGGGGAAGGGCTCCTTCAAGTACGCCTGGGTGCTGGACAAGCTGAAGGCAGAGCGGGAGCGCGGCATCACCATCGACATCTCCCTGTGGAAGTTCGAGACCACCAAGTACTACATCACCATCATCGACGCCCCCGGCCACCGCGACTTCATCAAGAACATGATCACCGGCACGTCCCAGGTGGGCGGGGCGGCAGGCGGCGCGGGGCACGCGGCCAGGGGACCCCTGGGGGCCCGGGGCCCGTGAGGAGCGGCCAGGTCTCCTCTCTTCCTGCCCAGGGCGGGGTGCCCCGGACGCTGCCTGTCCCCCGGCCCTGGGCACTGACTTCCCTGGAGACTGCTGCGGGGCCCCAACCTCTAGCCAGGCAGGCGAGCCCGGAAGGACCGCCGGCCCCCGCCCGGGCCGCCTCGGCAGACAGACCGGCAGACCCAGACAGTCAGACATGGCCAGGCCGTTCCCACGGACGGCCGAGCCCCTGCTGCCGCCCCTATGGTTGGCAGCCCGGCCCCCCCCCCCCAGGGCAGCTGCCTGGAGGGGCCCGGGGCTCACGGCGCCGCCTGCGGGACAGGCGGACTGCGCGGTGCTGATCGTGGCGGCTGGCGTGGGCGAGTTCGAGGCGGGCATCTCCAAGAACGGGCAGACCCGCGAGCACGCGCTGCTGGCCTACACGCTGGGCGTGAAGCAGCTCATCGTGGGCGTCAACAAGATGGACTCCACGGAGCCCGCCTACAGCGAGAAGCGCTACGACGAGATCGTCAAGGAGGTCAGCGCCTACATCAAGAAGATCGGCTACAACCCGGCCACCGTTC
>LNAC01000048.1:6675380-6690598 GCA_002007465.1 Ailurus styani | reverse complement strand
CGCCCCCTGCGCGCCTCCCCCGCTGAGCCCGCGCCCGGCCGCGGCGCCGCCCGGCACCATGGTGCAGAAGTCGCGCAACGGCGGCGTGTACCCCGGCCCGAGCGGGGAGAAGAAGCTCAAGGTGGGCTTCGTGGGCTTGGACCCCGGCGCGCCCGACTCCACCCGGGACGGCGCGCTGCTCATCGCCGGCTCCGAGGCCCCCAAGCGCGGCAGCATCCTGAGCAAGCCGCGCGCGGGAGGCGCGGGCGCCGGGAAGCCCCCCAAGCGCAACGCCTTCTACCGCAAGCTGCAGAATTTCCTGTACAACGTGCTGGAGCGGCCGCGCGGCTGGGCGTTCATCTACCACGCCTACGTGTGAGTGCCGGCGGCCGCGGGCGGCGGGGGGCCCTGTGCGTCCGGGGGACGGGGGCCGGGGTCCCCGGGCCAGAGCGGAGCGCAGCGATGCCAGGGCGGATCCGAAGGAGTTCTGGGGTCCCGGCGTCCCGGCCGCGGTGGGGGCGCCATCCCCCTCCCAACGCGGCCTGCTAGGGTTGCGTCCGGCCCTCCCCCGCAGGATGGGGGGATGTGCGGCGCCCCAGCCTCCCCTCCGCGGCCCGAGGCCCCTCCCCACGGCCGCTGCGCCGAACAAAGGGCCGGCTGCGAGGGAGGGTGGCGCTGGCGGTCCTGCCACTGCATCGGGACTCCTGGGGCCCCTCTGGGCTGGGCTGCCCCAGGAAGGGCGCAAGGGGTGGGGGCAGGGGCTGGCTTACCCGGCCTCCACCCCAAGCCGCTCGGTCTCCACTTAGGGTGAGCTTCTGGGTTGCAGGAATGGGATTGGGGGTGTTCTGTGGTCCCCCCCCCCCCGCAGCCCCGGGCTCGGGTTGTTGCCTGTCCCAAGCGCTCCTGCGCTCGTCCTTGGCCCGCACCCCCCAGCTCCCCTCCAGCCAGCGCAGCCCTGACCCGTCTGTGCCGCTGCCAGCTGGAGGAGCAGGGAGATGCCCATTCCGGGCTCTGGAACCCGCCTGGTGGGAGGGACGCCCAGGAGGAGGCCAGCCCGGCACTGGGCAGGGAGCTCCCCGCTCCGGGGCAGGGGCCTCAGGCCCACGCCGTGTGCACATGAGCGTTCCTGTTCGGCAGGAATTGCCGTGTGTGGCCTGTGCCGCCGGCGGGCGGTCTCTGAGCCGGCAGGCACTCTCCCCCCCATCCCAGCCAGACTGGGGCCGGAGCTCGGCCATTTTGTGTGAAAGAGGCATTTTGGGATGGGAGTGAGGAGCGGATTCTGGGAAACCGTCTCCAACCATGCGCCCCCCTGGGATGCCAGGGTGTGCGTCTGTGGACCTGTGGGTGTGTGCTCTGGACAGACCCTCCGTGAGATGGGGGAGAAGACCCCGGGCGGAATGCCCGGCTGCTGGAGGGGAGGGTGTCCTGGGGGAGACCACAGCCCTGGCAGGTGCCCTGGGCACTCTCCCAGCCCCAGCGCTGAGCCACCGTGGGCGGCAGGAGCTTCCCCGGCACCGTGCGCACCCTTCCCCACATCGCCCCCACCCCCCACCCAGTGGGGCGACCCGTGCCCTTCCCAGGTAGGGGTAGGAGTGCTCAGGCGTGCTGTTCATCCTTGGAAGAGCCCTGTGTCTCCTCACCAATGGCCCTCCCATCACCACCTCCCTTCCCGCCTGCTGGGACCGGCTCTGGTCATCCAGGTCCCCCCCCATCTCCGGTATGAGGTCAGAGCCCACCCCACAGCCCAGCAGCCAGGCGCCCCTCTCCGGCCCGTGGTATGGCTGCTGCAAGGTTTGCTTGCCTTGGCCCCACACGTCCCCGGCCGACAGGACATCCTACGGTCCCCTGTGTGTGGCCCCGTCTCCAGCCCCAAGTGGCTTCTCGTGCCTGGGCCCGAAGTGGCCAGCCCCGCTGTGCCCCCTCGGAGCTGCGGCCTCCAGAATGGGACGCCGTGCGGGAGGGAAGGCCGGCTCGGGCTGCTGCTCGCATGCGTGTGTGTGCGTGTGTGTGTGTCCGTCCGTGTGTCCGTGAGCCAGGACAGGCAGGCCTGTAGCGTGTGGGGGCCTTCCTGCCTGCTCAGCCCCGCCCCGGCTTCCCCTCCGAGGGCACCGGCTGCCTTGAGCTCCCTTTGCCCCCTGATGACTGGCAGGGGACCTTTTCTGGGGAGTGGGGGGGGCAGGAGGGGAGCAGGTGTCCTGACGGCTGCTGGGTCAGGCACTGAAGTCTAGTCCCAGAATCTGCAGGCCCCAGTCTTCGCTCAGGAGGGGGGCGCCGCTGTTCCTCGCCTCCAGGTGTGGTGGAGAGGGGCCGAGTGCGGCAGCCGCTGTCCCAGGACGGCCCCTGGACTCCCCGAATGGTGACACGTCTGCCGTTGTTGCTCATGGCCCGTCCCCGGGTCCCCAGGCGTGGAATTCTCCTCTGTCCCTAGGCCCAGCCCCACCCCGAATCAGGACACCCTCACTGTCCTGCTGTTGGTCTCCTGCCCAAGGCTGTGGCCACTCTGGTCTCCCCTCGCCCAGCGTGGACTAGCCCATGTGTGTGCATCATTTGGTTTGTTGGATTCATTCACAAGATGAAGTTCAAGTCCCTCTTCCCTGCCTGGTGCTGCGCTGGGCTTGAGGAAGTCGGTGGAGGGCAGGGACCTTGCCCTCCATCGGTCCTGGCTGGAGGGGGGGCCCCAGGGCTGGGACAGCACTGAGCCTTCCTGGGCCACCGTTCTGCTGCTTTTGCCACCAACGCCTGGCTTCTGGAAGCTGGAGGTGGGCCAGCCCGGCTGGGTGCCCCAGTGGACCCTGGGGGGCAGTGGCTGCACGGTGGCTCTCTGCAGACCCTCTGGAAGGGGCTTTCTCCGAGGCCCTGTCCCTGGGAGCGGAGCCACGGTCGCCACCCCTTCCTGGTGTGAACTCCTGGAGACGACAGCAGGCGTCTGCGAGGCAGGAAGGATCCCACGCCCGGGGGTGTGGGCCTGCCGTGGCCAGAAACAGCGCGGACCCGCCCCTCCCAGCTCCGAGTTCCCCGGAAGGTCCCTTCCTCTGCCTGGGTGGGCAGCCCCGCCCCGGGGGACAGTTCACCCCCGGATGGATGCAGGGGGCGGTCGCCGGGGCCGCGGGTGGGAGGGCTCCCACACACGTTGTCAGCACGGGCTCTGCCCTGCATCGAGGCGCTGGGCCGAGTGGGGTGGGGACGGGCTTCGACTCAGCGGTCGGCCGCCCTGCCGCCCCTCCTCCCCACTGCCTGCCCCTCACGCTTCGGGCCAGAGTCTCAGGCTTGAGGGTCTGCACCCCCTGGGGGGGGGCGTCTGCGTGTAGGGGATTTTCTGGGTCTAAGATCTGGAGTTTTCTGGGTTTCTCAGAGGGGATGTGAGCCACAGGAAGGGCCCAGGCCGCGCTGTCGGGGATGTGGTCCCGGTAGGTTGTTGGGGTTCCCTGGATCGTGGTGACCCCCTTGCTTGAGGGAACTGGGCAGCTCCTGCCCCGAGGGGAGCCCTCTGCGTGGGTTCTCTGTGGCTGAAGGTGGGAGCGGGAACCTTCCTGCCGTGCGCTGGCCTCAGGTCTCTGGAGCCTCACCGGTGGGGAGATAGAGGTAGGCAGGTTGCGTGAGCTCCAGCACAGTCCCACTCGAGCTGACAGGGGTACCCCCGTGCAGACGAGAGTTTCGGTGGGCAGACCCGGTGACCTTTCCGACATCTGAAAGCCACTTTGAGTTGTCGGGATGAAACTGTGTTTAAAATAGGCGGAGGAGGGCTGAGCGTGTGGAGGCCGGGCTCACGTGCCGCTCACTCTTGGTGAGTTGTCTCCTCTTGGCTGGGCCTCCAAGGCCTCTCTGCCCTCAGATGGCGCCTGCTTGGGGGTCTGTGTTGGGGTCCGCTGCCGCCGGCTACGGTCCCGTCCCCCGCGAGGCCTCGGCTGACCAAATGGGGTCACACTCATGGCCTGCGCAGGCCACCTGCTGTCCCCTCTTCCTTGTCCGTCGCCGGTGGGCCGCCCGGGGCGGGGAGGGGTGGTGGAGCCTCTGCCCTCAGTCTTGGCCCTGAGTGTCGGCCGCTCCGTTCCTTGATCTGAGTGCATTTGAGGGTCGAGTGTGGCCCGGGGAGGCGGCTGGGGTCCCTCTTCTGCTGACGGAGCATCCTCTTCCCAGAAGGAGGCCGGGGTCTGCGTGGCTGTGTTCTCAGCCCCGTTCAAGTCACACACCTCTCTCCATCCTTGGGGAGGGAGTGTCCACCGAGAGTTGGAGAATCTTCGTGGACATTTCCCCAAGCGTGGGAATGCTAGGCGGGTTGTGCTTTCAGGGAAGCTGGGGTGACCAGACCTCGGGCCTCCTTGCAGGACTCCCCACCCTCACCAAGTAGTTTAAAGTGAGATCAGACGGTGACAGCACAGTCCCGTCTAACCACGGCGTCCAGTGTGTCTGCTGTTAGGCTGTGGAGTCCCCCACGGCCCTGTGTCTGCAAGCCGAGGGGGTCGACAGGAAGCTCGGTGCTTGACAGTTTCCCAGGTCAGAGCAGAAAGAATCTCGGTTTTATCAGACGTCCGTACAAGTCAGATAGTCCAACTCCAAAGACTTAGGAGGAGTGGGCTAGCGACATGGGCACTGCTGTGCGTCGGGGGCCCTCGGACCTCAGACGCCCAGCCTGTGATGGGAGGCCCAGCCCCGGCTCTGACAAGACACAAGCCCAGCATGTCTTCGAAGGAGCAGATTCCATCCAGACGTGGACGGAGGGCTTCCTGGGGGTGTTTGACAGGCTGCTCGTTTGTACGTTAACCCGCAGGTCTGGGCTGATCTCTGCGCTCTTGCCTGTCTGGGATGCAGGTCCTGTGCCTCCGTGCGTGGCCATCACTCAGCAGACAGCCCTGCTAGCGAGAGCCCGGGGCTAATCTCAAGGAGTGGGCCCTCCAACCGTTGGAAAGAGTGGGATCCAGAGGATTGAGCTCCTTGGGGCATTTCATGGACGACACCGGCAGCAGGGTCTCGGGTTTGGGGAGGGCGGGCCCCTCAGGGGAGAACTTGGGTACAGGCGGGGGAGGGGGTGGTGGTCACACAGCATGGTTCTGTGGCCTCTGAGTGTCCACGTGAGGTTTGACAGGGTGCGCGGGTCCGGGGGCCAGGCCTGGGGTTCAGGCCCTGTCCCGTTCAAAGGCTCAGGATGGTGGGTGCGCCCTGGGCTCTGGGCTAGCCCGACTGGGCTCCTGCCTCCACCGACACACCCAGACCCTGGACCCCAAGTTCCCTTGTCTGTAATGTGGGCTAATAACTGTGTTCACGGTCTGTGAGTCATCGACCGGAGGCTTGGTGTGTGTGAGGCTCCCAGAGCCCGCAGCCCTTGTTCTCAGGTCTCCATGGCCGCGGTTGTGCGGCACGGAGGCTGGACAGCCAGGCGGACGGAGGTTGGTGTGTCAGCGCTGCTCCCGTGGCCGCCTGCCCCTCGGCCCAGCCATGGAAGCCCGCGGTCCCGTCGGCCGGGGGCCGGGCGTGGATCAAGAGCTTTGTGGCTGCCAATAACGAGGCCACATGTTTAGACGCGAGGCCCCGTCCGACGCTGCGGACACTACCTTGTGTGTTTGTCCTAGGGGACTGGCCATTTTCCTGAAGGAGTTTATTTGCTGGTCTGCAGCTGCCTGGGTCTCGGGACATGTCTCCTGCTCGAGGCCGAACCGCAGATCATCTCGGCCCCCTGAGCCTCCAGAGATGGAGGCAGGAATCTGCCCGGCTTGAAAAGCAGCATTGCGGGCAGATTGTAGTCATGGGGTCCCCGAGGACCGCTGGCCTCTGCCGGGACGTGCTGAGCAGCCCCCGTTGTCCTTGGCCGAGTCACGTGGGGACCTCTGTCCACGTCGGCCTCACGGCAGAGCCCACTTGCACTGTCCGCAGAGCGTGGGAGCCGCCGGCGGGCTGGGCTGCTTTCCCCTGCAAGCCTGGAGCTGAGCTGTGCTTTCCGACAGCTCCAGCCGCCTCTTAGAACGGCGCCTCGTTGGTGGCAGTGCCCCAGCCATCGCGGGAGGAGGAAGTGCGTCTGCTGTTGTGGCCGCGCGGCACCTGTCCACCCACCCAGCGAGGCTGGAGCAGCTCAGCTGAGTCCGAGGGGAAAGAAGAGCTTCGTGCAGACCTGAGGTCGTCCCCAGAGAACGGCATCTTCCGGGCTGGGGGGAGGGGTTGGAACCAAGCACTTGCTCTGGAAATGACTCGGATTTTCACCTCGCCCCCGGGCCCCACGCTCTGGAGAGGTGATGCATCCCACCGGCCGGCCCTCAGCGCCCTTCCCCCCCTGCGGGTGGTACGGCAGTGGACCCCCGACATGAGCTTGCTGTCCTTGATTACTTCTTGCCGAGGTGGGTGCGTGTAGCAGAGGGCCAGGGCAGACGCGGCTTCCCCTAAAGCCTGTCTCTTCCTCATGCGAATGTAAAACGCTGTGGCGAGGGGCGCCCGGGTGGCTCCTTCGGTCAACGTCTGGCTCTTGGTCTCAGCTCGGGTCTTGATCTCGGTCATGAGTTCAAGCCACACGTTGGACTCCACGCTGGGTGTGAAAAAAGAAGTCGTGACCAGAGTCGGAGGGGAGGTGGTCCCGGGGTTGTTCAGCAAATGGACTGGTCTGGAGTTGGGGGAGGGCGGGCTAGAGTTTCTGCTGCTTGAAGCTGGTTTAGATGACGCTTTTAATTCATCCAGAAGGCCGAGCGGGTGCACCTGGGGTGGCAGGGCCCCTGCATTGGGAGCACCCTGGCGAGCTGGGACCTGTCTTCCACAGGTTCCGCCAGACCCAAGGCCTCCTGGGGGCACCTGGAGGGTCAGTGTTTCCAGAAGAATAAGGTGCTTCTAACATGATTAGCTCTAAGTACGTTTGCGTGCCTTTCTCTGCAGGAGTCTGGCTGAGTGTGTCAGGCTGGGTCCTTGTCGGGAGCCCATGGGCACGAGGCTGGGGACTGATGGGGGGACGGAGGGCGCGGCCCGGTCACTGGCAGGCGCTGTCTGCAGGACTGAGGAGCCACTTGTCAGCCCTGCTGTGCACGCGGCCTCACCGGTTCCTGGTGGAGGGAGGGGAAGGGCACTTGGGGCGGGGACGCAGGACCCTGTGTGGGGTCGAAGCCACTGTTTCTTCCTTCCTCCTGGGTTCTGGTTAGTGCGGGTCATGGGGGTGGTCATGTCTTGGAAAGGGGGTCTTCTAACCCTTCCTTGAGTCTCGGACGATGGGCAGGGGTGGGGACAGGCTTGTTCTCAAGTTCGTCCCACACCTGCTGTCCGTCGGCCCCCGATGCTGGGGCAGCGCCCCGGGGGAGTGGTCATGGGCCCAAGGACCCCCGATGACAAGTGGGGCAGCTGAGGTTCAGGCCGGGCTGTTACTGGCTACAGGGCCTGTGGCTTCTTCAGCAGCCCCCATGTGTGGCGCGGGGACTCCTGCTCTTGGGGGGTGACCTGCCCGTGGAGGACTCTGGCTCCTCCCCAGGTCCACTGCTTAGCATCTGGGCTTGACTGAGGGAGGAGATGATGGAGGGGAGGCAGGGCCTGCCTTTTCTGGCCGCTCCGTGCAGAGGCCACGAGGGCTGGGGCCCCAGCAGCTGCTCTTGGGGAAATGGGGGTGGGGTTGGGTACGTTCCAGGCCAGCCCGGAGTCTGACCATGCCCGCGGGATGTGCTCCAAGGCTGTGTCATTAGGCTCTACCCGTCACCCAGCTTGAATAAAATTAGGTTTCTAATTCTTTCGGATTCCTTGGAATAATTTTGTCACTGTACAGAAAGTCCTAATGGGAGTCATTGGGCACAGTGTCCCCGGATATCTGTCGTCACCCGTGATGGAGGCAGGCTGGCGGCTCGCGGTGAAGCCGGCCGTGGGGCGTCCCCCTCCACGGCTCCTGGCCGTGAGCAGAGCGCCGCCGTCCCCCCCAGCCCGCCCCCTCCCCTAGGTCCCGCCTGGTCTGCTTTTTCCTTCCATGGAGCTCTTGAGCTTAGAATGCCTGAATTTGCTTTTCCAGTCAGGCTTGGAAAAAGTATTTGAAGGGTTCATAGGAGGAAAAGGCGGGTTTCTCCTGGGACCCCAGGCTGGGGGAGGTGGTGGAGGGCTTCAGGAAGCACAGAGAAGCGGGGTCCGCAGAAGCAGGTGTCTCTGGGCTGCAGGCCTGGCTGGGTGCAGGGTTTAGAAGCGTGCTCACCCACAGAGACAGAGCCTCAGGGAGGATCCTGCAGGAGGCAGGGCCTGACCCAGCCACTTCTCAGGTGCAGAAGGACAGAGCAGGGAAGTGGGAGCGTTTGGGAGCTCAGGTCCCTGGCAGCCGGGGAGGCCCTGGCAGGGGAGGTGGGAGAGGCCGCTGGCCATGGTGCTGCACGCGAGCCCGTGGGCCTGGCTCCTCAAGGACCCCAGGGGGGCGCGGAGCTGGCTGGTGCTGGGGTCCCTCCCCTGGACCGCTGGCTTCCGTCTCCAGATTTAGCTGCTGGTGCTCTCGGGGTTCTTTCCTCCCAGCTAGCATTCTTGCCGGCGTATCCAAGAGGGTCCTCCCTGGCATGCGTGGTTTAATTAGCTGAAAGCCAAATTAATAAGGCATGGCCCGCAATCAGGTGCTTCCTTGCGGGCAGCCCGATCTGAGCTCTTGGGTGTGGTGCGTTATCTTCTCTGATGACAAAAATAAGACACACGCATTGTAGGAAGTGGGGAAGATGCTGACAAAGGCAGGAAGAGCATTCGTCTCCCTGATTTATTTTCAAGCATCTGTGCCCATCTAGGCATCTTTTAAACAAGATAGGATGCAGACTTCGGTCATCCTTTCCCGTGTTGACGACGCACTGTGGAATTTCCCCGTGGACCTAGATGTGCCTGTTTGGCGAGTGTGGGCCTTTGTCTCTGAGAAGAGCTCCCGGGGTGGGGAGGTGTGTGAAAAGGGACCGTCCCTGACTCCCCTCACCTGTGTTCTCGGTGACGTGTAGCCTGGGAGGAGACAGTGGCTGCGGGTTCTGGCCTGGAGATTGGACCCTAAGCACATGCCTGGTGTCCCCCCAGGGGCGGGGGGCAGGACTGGCCCACGAGGGGCCACGATAAAAAGAGGTCCTTCCTGTGGGTGAGCCTTCTGTTCCTGGAGGCATGCAAGTGGAGCCCAAGAAAACATTCTCTGGGGTTGTTTTTAGGGGAGCATGTGCCAGAGCTATGAGCCCGGGAGCATGGGGGGCAGGCCAGCCCAGGAGCCAGTTGGAGAGTCTTCCGGGAGAGTCTGGGGGAGACTCACACTGGGGGCAGCAGGCTGGCTGTCCGGTCAACCTCAGGGGGCAGTGGGGTGGGGAGGCCGGTGTGTGAGGGGCCCTTGATCTGGGCAGCTTGTTGGGGTGGCCTGAGCCCCCGAGTGGGTTCCTGGGCTTGTTCTGTGGGGTGTGGTCCTCCTGACCCCTCTGTTGAGCACCTTCCCCCCAAAGGCTGATCTCCTTGGCAGATGACAGGTCCTGCTAATTGTGTCCGGACCCCGGAGCTCACAGCACAGCAGTGTCGCCTCAGGGGACCCCGCCTCACCCTGCTCCCGCACCGGGCTTCCCGCGATGGTGCAGTCTGGCCGTCCTTCCCCAGTCCTGTGCCGTTCCTTGTGGGCCATGGCTTTGTGTTTCATGAGCTGCATCGGCCCCGCTGTGGGTTCAGGTGTGGCCAGCCTCCCCGGAGAGGGCCACGCCCCTCCTGGACTCAGGACCCCCATGCTCTGCCTTTGGAAGCCGTCTGCGTCCCTCTGGGACAGGGGCCTCCTGTCCTTTCCAGCGGTGTTTGGAGACCACACAGTATGCACACTTGAGCCTTGTTTGAGGGGGCTTGTGGGCGGCTCTCCAGCGGGATCTGACCTCAGGAAGGCTGTCTTGGCCACCGTGGGTCAGGAAGCCTGCCCCACCCCTGTACGTGGGTTCTGGCTGTCTAGTCAGGGGCCAGCTGAGCTGAGCAGGGGAGGAGCTGAACGGACCCCCGCTTGGAGGGTACCGGCATAGCAGGGCTGGGCAGCCTGTCAGAAACCCAGGGACGAGGAGGAGTCGGCCCTGCGAGGGATGTGCAAGCAGAGAAGAGCTTCAGGCTGTAAGAACAGTGTGTGCAAAGGTCCCGGGCCTGGAAGCTGGCTTGGAGAGGCTGAGAAATTGACAGGAGGGGAGCGAGGCACACTTCCTGTGGTCTCAGTGGTGAGGGGTTGGGGATCCTTGTGAATTTGGGGCTTCTGATAGATGAATGACTCCTGACCTGCATGGCGCCCTGTCCTGAGAGAGCACACGGCCAAGGCCTTGGAGGGACACTGGCCATGCTGGGGTCACTGGCCAGTGGGGGGTATCAAGGGGTCTCCTGAGAGCACCTTCCTGCCCTGGGTATTAGGAGAGGAAGGGGCGTTGGTGTGACAGGCCTGGCTGTGGAGTGGCCCTGGGGGCCGGGCATGGGAGGGGCTGGAGTGGGGATGGGGTGCAGGCAGGCCAAGGCTGTCCACAGGGGCCTCGAGTGCTGAGCCAGAGGCTGGAGCTTCTGAGGGGCTGGGGCTTGCTGGGTTGTGGCTTGTCAGGCACGAGCCTCATACCAATCACTTGTGCACAAGGCACCGTCCCAAGTGCTCACCTGTCACCTCTTCACGGGCTTCGGCTCAGGTGGGGGGCTGGGCTGGCCTGGGGCGCCTGGGGAGGCGGCCCCCACGGTGAGCCTTGGCTCCTGGAGAGGGGTCTCGGGAGTGTGGCCTCCTCCCTCCCACCCCGGGGGATCGCACAGTGATTCCTCACGTCTGGTTGGCGCCCGGAGCGGCCGTCGGCAGCTGGGCTCTCCGTCACTCCTGGAGACTGGAAGTGGCAGTGGGTCTGGGAGGCAGAGTAGTTTATTAGGGGTGAAATTAGATTCTGGGTCCTAATGGATGAGGCGGGCAGGAGGCTCCCGGGGGCCGGGTGGCGAGTCTGGGCTGCAGGGCCTGCTGGCCTCACGCGGGCCGATGCTCGCTCAGCCTGGGCTCCGGCGGGCTTCTGGGTCACCCCGCCCCCAGGGGGCACAGACTGACTGTAGTGAGAGGAGGACGGTGCTCAGGCTCCAGCCCGAGTGTCCGCCACGAGCGGCTCCGGAGCCTCCGTTGTCCTGTCTGTAACATGGGTAAGAGCACGTCCTGTCTTCAGGCCGGAGCGCAGTCGCCTCGCTGTGCGTGCTCGCCTGAGGGGGGAGGCTTGACGTCAGAGACCCTTCGCCACCTTCCAGAGAGCAGCCGGCCAGGGCTGGGGGCAGTGCTGGGCTCGAGCCTTCCCCATCCCTGCCGTGTGCTGTTTGTGTTTATTCCATCACATACGGAAACCAGACTCATGGCCTCGGCCGTCTCCTGCCTTAGTCTTCGGGGGCAGTGACGGCGTCCAGGGTGTGGGCGCGGCCCCGGGGGCTTCCTCCTGCCTCTGCCATGGCGCCCTCCCTGTCGACCCCAGGAACGAGGTCGCAGAAGCTCTGTCCTATTTTCCCAGGAAGTCAGTATTCCGTGCTGTCAGATGGAGCGAGGGTGTGGGCGGGGGAGACGGAAGCCGAGGACTGTCTCCCTGGAGGTGGGGGCCGCCCCCCTCTCGGTGCAGGGGCAGGCAGAACACACCCGTGCTCACACGCGCGCACACCTGCTCCGTGCCCCCCACGACCGGCAGGCGTGGCCCCAGGCTGACCGCCACGGGGGGCTTGTCGGCCGACCTGAGCCCCTCCACCGCCTTCTGTCCCCCATCCCTCCCGTCGGCGCCTGTCTGCTCCGGGCCCTGCCCTGCCCCGGCGCCCCATACAGCAGAATCCCCGCAATCAGGCCCCTGCCCAGCCTCTCCATTCCCAGCTCAGGCTGTGGCTCAGGTCCCTTCTGACGTCTGGCTGAGGTCTGTCCTGCTGCTGGGTGAACACAGCCTGTTCGCGTGGGCCCTGGGTGGCACCGGCAGGCACCCCGGCGGAGGGCGCGTCAGACCAGGGCGTCGTCCCAGGCGGCGCTCCCTCTCCAGGGGGCCCCTTTCCTCCCTTCTCACCCCCCACACCTCGTGCCTCCCATCCTGGTGCCACCAGCCCCGCCCCCCCCCAATCTGGGGCTGGGGACTGGCTGCTTGAGATACTTGTCTCCTTGGCAACCACTGGGGGGCGGGGAAGGGGAATTCGCTGTGGCAAGCATCCGGATCTGTTATCCGGGCTGCAGGAGAACCACCCGGTCCTGGCACCCGGGATGCCTCCCGCCTCCCTCCTTTCTTTCGCCGCAGCCTGGACGGTGCCCAGGCTGGAGGGCTGAGAAGGCCCCGCACAGGGCAGGCTCGGAGGAGGCTTGCAGCTACGGGACGGGGTCCCAGCCGCGGGGAGGGTAGAGCTGCTCCCCTGTCCCCACCCGGAGGAAGCAGACCACCCAAGCTGGGCCAGCAGAGCCAAGATTTCTATCTGAATTTCTCCTCGCGAGCCGTGCGGGTCCCCTGGGGCCTGGAGGATCGGCACTCTGAGCCTCTCCATTCTTTCTCTTCTTCACTTCAGGGGAACGTTTTCTTACAGTGTGAGTCTGAGCGTGGAGTCCCACCTGGCGTGCTGCGAGGGGTCCCACGGGGGAGCTGGTGGTGGTCCCTGCGCTCCTGTCCCCACACCTCTCCCGAGCACCAGGGGTGGGCAGAAGGGTCCCTTCCAGCCACAGCCGTCAGGAGCAGAGACCGAGGGAAAGGCCTGCGGGAGGGAGGGCAGGGACCCGGCCCCCTTCAGGCTCCCGAGCGTCGGCAGGCAGCTCCCGGCCTGCCTAGGGCCCCCCAGCTGCTGCCTGGTGACCCCCTCGACCCCCGCCTGCAGGAAGGTGGCACCTGTGTCCCAGCTAGCCCCTCCCCTGGGCTCCCAGGGCTGGACCCACCAGCTTCTGGAGCCTCAGTCTCCCCATGTGTAAGATGGGCGTGAGTGTGGACGACGGCGGCGGGCTGGCGGGGTCCGTGGTCCCCAAGGCGCCTGCAGAAGGAAGGTGCGTGGAAAGGAACGTGTTCGCTGTTGCTCAGCTCCGCGTGGCTGGGGGTGCGGACGTCTTCGCCGTCTGTAGGCCTCCCCGGGCCCCGGGGACCCAGTCCTGGGCCTGGGGTGTGGCTCGGCCGGCAGGTGCTTGCCCTCTGAGGGGCTCTGCTTGTCCTTGCCGTGGCCTCCCGCGCTGCCCGCCTCCTCCTCCTCATGGGCGGGCCTGGTCCACCTCTTCCAGCCCGCCTGCCGTCTGGGGCCTTCTGTTCTGGAACCTCAGAAACAGGGCGGCTGCTGTTCGGAGTTGGCTCTGCTCCCCTGCCCGAGCAGGAACGTTCCCCGGGTCCGGCTTCGGGCTTTTCTTCTGCTGAGTGTGGCTCTGCCACTCCCAGTCACGCCTGCTGGGAAGGCCAGCCTGTTCCGGAACGTTCCAGCATGCCGGTCAGAGCTGCCCACGGGAAGCAGGGCGGACAGGCCCTGTTTGCCTTGGGACTTGGGCTTTCTCTTCTTCACTTCAGGGGAACGTTTTCTTACAGTGTGAGTCTGAGCGTGGAGTCCCACCTCCCGCACGTGGGTGACAGTGGCGTCAGGGCCCCCCTGCCCCATTCTCCCCTCTGGTCAGACTTGCCCTCTGCCGAGACCCAGAACCTGCCGTCTTCCCTGTCTCTGGGCCACCCCACGTGCTCTTCCCTTCTCCCCTCTTGGCCCCACCCACTCCTCTTCACCTTCATGGACACCTCCTCAGGGAAGCCTGCCAGATTGCACGTCTCCCCCAGGTTCCCTGCCCCTCTGCACCGAGCCAAGCTGGGTTGGGTGCCCTTCCTGCCGTGCGTGATACGTTCAGCCCCTGGCATCACCCAGGCCTCCAGAGTCCCGACGCAGAACCCTGGAACCTCCGTGTCCTCCGTCCCGGGCAGATCCTCTCTTCACGGGGGCGACTCCCCCACTGACTGACTTGGGAGAAGATACCACCAGGCAGAGAATTACAAATACGTACATAAAGCACATGGGGTATCTGGACGCTTTTTCCAGGGCTCAGTTAATTGAATAAATTGTCTAATGAAAGGAAATTAATTGCGGTTTTGAAATGTGACTGCTTCTTCGCTCGTGTCTCGTCTGCCCGGTGGGCGCTGGCTTCGCCTTCTTTATCCGCTGGGCGTACGCCGGGGCCCCTCCCCAGCCGAGCTCCCAGGGAGGGTTTCGGGCGCGGGGGGCAGGGCTGCCCGAGGTGCTCCAGGACCCGGCCGGGGCTCAGAGCTGCCGGCGGGACGCCGTGGCCGGGAGGGGCTGGGCCCGAGTTAGACCCCGCGCGGCTGGGCTGGGGCCAGACCACGCAGCAGCCGCCTCCTGCCACCAGGCAGCCTGGGGGTCTCGAGTCCTGGGCCGTCCAGGGTGGCGATACCACCCGGGGGGGCGTGGTGTGCGGGCCCCTGTCTGGGCCCCCACCCCGCGTGCTTTGTGCCCCGGCCCTCGGCCTCAGACCCCAGGCTCACACTGTCCCCTTTGGCCGGACACCCTGGCTGCGGTGTCGGATGGGGCCTTGGCGTCTGCGTTGGCTGCACGGTGCCTCCCGGCTCCCCCCATCGGGAACCGCGGGCCTTCTGTGCCCCCGCCGTGCACAGCCGGGACCCCGATCTGGCGCCCAGGGCCCTGGGCGGGTGTTGGTGAAGGACCATGCTAACTGGAAGATGGGTGCCTTCTGTTTGTGAGCTCAGCGAGGGGCAACTGTACGCGAGGAAGGGGACCCAAACTCATTGAGGGCCGTCCAGGGGGCAGCTGGCCTTCCCCCTCAGCGCTCTGGGGACCTTCCCAGAGCCCAGGGCTGTCGAGGCGGGAGTGAGGCCGGCGTGGTGGTGCACAGGCCTGGGGGCGCTGCAGGTGTGGGTGCTGCGTCCGTGCTGCCGCTGACCCCCGTCGCCTCGGCCCCAGGTTCCTGCTGGTCTTCTCCTGCCTGGTGCTGTCCGTCTTCTCCACCATCAAGGAGTATGAGAAGAGCTCGGAGGGAGCGCTCTACATCCTGGTGAGCCCCCGGCGGGACGCGCCGCGCTCTGCCCCCAGCCCCTTGTCTCTGACGCCCCAGACCTGCTCCTGCATGAGCCTGGCCCCCCGGAGACCCCNCCCTCCCCCCTTGGTCCCTGCTCTCGGTTTCCAGCCTGGTGGACGCAGGCCTGTCCGGCCACCCCTGCTGCAGTAGTAAGTGACCTGGCAGCGTCCAATGCCCCCACCTGCTTCTCCCCCACAGCCAGTCCGCCCTGCTACCCCTCCCTGTGTCCCTGCGGCGTCTGACAGCCTGCCCCCGCCCCGTTCCCACCTGCTCCCTAGAGCCTCAAGGCCCAGGGGGCCCCCTCCCC
>LNAC01000048.1:6636781-6651386 GCA_002007465.1 Ailurus styani | reverse complement strand
GCTCGCCCGTCTAGCACCTCTACTACGCACCCGAGGACGGCCACTCCGAACCGGCCGCCCCAGCCGCGGGAGGCAGCTCCGTCCCGTGTGTGCCGGGCTGCCCGTGGTCCGACACACCGGACACGCCCCAGAGCCGGAGGCCCTCGGCGCCCCCTCCCCCCACAGGCCTGGTTTAGGGCGGACTGGACACGGGACGGTGGCAAAGCCGCCCCCACCCCAGCCCTCTGCACCGTGGGGCCCTCGTCCGCCCCTCCACTCTCTCTGTCCACTGTCTGCTGTCGGGTGTGTGGAGCGTCTGTCCTTGCTTGCTCTGGGTCCCCCCCAAGCCCGTCTCCCTCCCGCCTGCCTCCCTCCCTGAGCAGTGCAGCGCGTGGGCAGCTGAGCCCGCCCGTCCTCCCGTGCATGCGGCCGGTGCCGGCCCCGGAAGCAGTGGTGTCGAGCGGCGGGCATGGGGAGGGCTGTGCGGCCGGCCCGGGGCCCCCGGGCGGCGGCATGCTTGTCCGTCTGCATCTGTGCATGCTCCGAGTCCTCTCCGGAGAGGGGCTCGGAGGCCCGCCTCCCCCAGCCTGTCCGCCTTGCCTGTGTGCTCCCGGAGGTCGGCGCTTGGGGGAGACTTGCAGCCCCAGGAGCGGAGATTTTGGGGCCACAGGCTGGTCCCTTGGGTCAGGGGCTGACATCAGGCTGCTCGGGGACCGGAAGGGCCAGTCCAGGAGCCCAGGCCAAGCTCAGCCTTGCTGTGTGCAAGTCCCACAAATGTCCCTCCACCCTTCGCACTTTCCCTGGGCATCCGTGGTCCAGCGTGGGCAGGGCCGTTCTCCCTGTGGATGCTGGCTCCTTCCCGCTGAGCCAGGCCCCGGCTGTGCAGACCCAGTGTGGCTGAGGGCAGGCGGGGCCTCCCCCTTGCCCCGTCCCTGTTCGGCTGGCCCGGGGCCATCAGAGTGTCGCTGCGGGGGTGGGGGAGGAACGTCTGGGGCTTGGCTTCCTCCCCCAGACCCTCCCGAACTTGCTCCCCGGTCCCGTGTGAACGCCAAAGTGCAGGTGCCAGGACAGTGCCCTTTCACACACATGGTGGTCCCGTCGAGGGCTCTTCCCGCGGAGCAGGTGGCCAGAGCCGCATCCTTCGTGTTCGTTTGCTTCTGTGCTTGGCCTGTGAGGTTAGGGCAGCCCTTCTTTGACATCTGCGGGAGCAGGAGCCGCTTGGGTCCCCGGACGTGGGGCAGGAGGGCTGGGCGCCTGCAGGCGGAGCTGGGCGAGGTCAGGCGTGCACACGGTGGCCTCCTCTGGCCGAGTGCCCCTCCCCTGCCCGGCACACCGGGGGCTGGGACAGCAAGGCCTTCCTGCGGCTCCGTCCTCGAGACCGCTGTGCGGGCCCAGCTCCTGGGGGCTGGCTGGGGCCTTCGCTTCCTGCGGACTCTGGACCAGCTGTTGGTCTCCACTGGGAAGGAAGGTCCTCCGTGCAGAGGGTCCCACAGCACCTGGATTCGGCTGTGTCTTGGCTCCCATCCGCCCATTCTTGGCCTCGCGGTGGGCACAGCCGTTACGGGCCTGGGGCCTGTGTCCCCAGCAAGCCGTCGCCTGCCCCGCTCCTGAGTGCGATCCACACCCACGGCTGGCTTCCAGCTCGTGGGGGGTCCCTTCTTCCTTTTCTCCCTGTCCCACGAGACCTTCGATCCAGCAGATGGATGATCTCAGCTGCCCGGGGGAGGGACGGCGGGCTGGCTGGGACTGCAGTGTCCAGATTAGGTAGACCAGGGCCCTGGCCACTTCTTCTCCGTGGCCAGTCACGTCTGCGCCGTCCGAGGGACCTGTCTCGGCTGTGAGTCCTGGTTGGGGCTGATGGAGGCGGCTGCCCTGGGGGAGCCCCAGTGGGGCCTGGTGACATCTGAGGGGTCAGCAGGTGATGGCAACTTCCCAGTGAGAGCAGAGACCCCGCAGGGCCGTGGGGCAGGCTTGTCATACGCCCTGGGCAGTGCAAGGCCGGGCTCAGAGGCTGTTCCAGGAGGTCCTGTGGCTCGTGCATGTGGCTGGGTGTGAGCAGGTCCGCAGGTCACAAGAGCCTTGCTTGTAGACGGTGGAAACCGTCCAGCAGGCGGAAGCGAGTGGCCGCCGGGTGCCCGGGCCTGACCTGCACCCGAACCATTGCAACCCCCTTCTGCCTCCTGGCTGCTGGCCAGAGGGTGCCAGACTTCACAGTTTCCAAGAGACACAGGCCCAGGGGTGGGGGCCCGAGGACCCCGGCAGGGCTGTGGCTGGTGGGCAAGCGTCGCTCCCTCCCCTCTCCCTGTGGCCTCGGACCAGAGGTCTGTTCCCTCGAGGCGCCTGGCAGAGGGGACGCGTCCACTCTGTCCCTCTGGTGGTGCGGACCCTCAGTCCCCAGATGCCTCCTGTGCGTGGGAGTGGGGCCTGTGCTGGCCCTCGGGGCAGGGGGCTGGACAGGCCCACGCTGCAGAGCCGACGAGGGCCCGAGCCCCTTCTGTGATTCCCAGGCTCTGGCTCCTGGCCCAGACCCTTCCTCCAGGTGGCTCCCGGGGCTTGGCAGAGGTCCGGGGTCAGCTGCAGACCTCACCCCAGCAGACCCTGGGGCAGGCAGCAGGGGGAGGGGGCTGCCGCGGGGGTAGGGATGGGGCGTGGAGGGGCAGGCAGGGGAACCACCGCGTGGCCCACAGCAGGTGCCCAGGGAGAAGCCGCACCCGCACGGCGTTTGGGGTCCTCATGTCACCTTGCAGAGGGAGGCCTGACCCCTTCCTGTAGCACCGAAAGGGAGTCAAGTGTCCCTGACCCCCTCCTCAGCCAGGCCGAGCCCCTGAGTGGCCCTCGGAGCGCCCACCCCCCTGCGCTCCTTGTCACCCTGCCGCCACCCCCCTAACCTGTAGGCGTCAGCTGTGTGGACGGTGGGATGTGAGCGTACCTTCCAGAGTGACTTCTCTTGCTGTCTTTCTGTGTGTGTCTGCCCGCTTGCCGGCCCTCGTGGGAGCAGTCAGAAGGTCAGTTTGAAAGACCGTGTCTTCTCCAGCCCCCGAGGTGTGGCTGCCAAGGGGAAGGGGTCCCCACAGGCCCAGACCGTCCGGCGGTCCCCCAGTGCCGACCAGAGTCTGGAGGACAGTCCGAGCAAGGTGCCCAAGAGCTGGAGCTTTGGGGACCGCAGCCGGGCCAGGCAGGCCTTCCGGATTAAGGGCGCCGCGTCCCGACAGAACTCGGAAGGTGGGTCAGGCCGCCGCCCTCCCGCGGTCCGGGCTCCCCCGGGGCGCCCCCGGGGCCCTGTAGCTTCTTGAGCAGCGGCCCCCTTCCCCTTTCTCCTGTTCGAGGTGAATCCGTGTAACCCCAAACCAGCCACCGGCAAGCGAACAGCCCGTGGCGGCGAGCACGTTCGCCGTGTGCAGCGGAGACCACCTCCCTCGTTCCGGGCTCTCCATGCCCCACAGGAGACCCCCGCCCGTTGGCCGTCGCTCCCGGCCCCCGGCACCACCGGTCTGTGCCCGACATTCCCCGCACGTGCAATCGCGCGCGCGCGCCTGTTTCCAGATGCTGCCACGCCGGGCCGCCAGTCGGGCTTCACGCCTGTGCCCGCGGGCTGACGTTCCGTTGTTGCCCGTGGCCGCGGCACACGGGTCTGCCCCTCCGAACACCTTTCCGTCATCACGGGGGCCTCTCCTCGCGCCTCGGCGGGACAGAGGGCTCTTTCCGGAGCCCGGGGTGCTGCTCTGGGGGCTTCCCGGGCGCCGTCCCCGACGTGGTCCCCGGGCACAGCTCAGCCCCTCACGGGCCGTGTCTCCTTCCGCCCAGAAGCAAGTCTTCCCGGGGAGGACATTGCAGAGGACAATAAGAGCTGTAACTGCGAGTTCGTGACCGAAGATCTGACCCCGGGCCTCAAAGTCAGCATCCGGGCCGTGTGGTGAGGCCCCCAGCGTCCAGGGCAAGGGGGCTCCCTGCTGCGTCTGGGAGGGTTCTGTCTGTGTCCCCGGGGTGTGGGTCCCTTGGGGTCTGGCGATGGCTCCCGTGCCCCCCACCCCGGCCAGAGCTGTCCCCTGCCCACCCCGGGTGTGGAGCACCGAGGCCCTGAGGTGATGGCCAGGAGCTGCCCCCACAGGGGTTCTGGGCGGACGAGGGTCTGTCTGCACCCCAGGCCCGGGAGCGGCCTGTGGACGCGGCAGGGGGGTGGGGCCGGGTCACGGGGACAAAGCCCTCCGCGGGGTGTTCTGGGAGACGCTGGGAGGGCCCGGGGCAGGGCTGGCCCAGGGCTCACGGCTGCGCTCCCTCAGCGTGATGCGGTTCCTGGTGTCCAAGCGCAAGTTCAAAGAGAGCCTGCGGCCGTACGACGTGATGGATGTGATTGAGCAGTACTCAGCCGGTCACCTGGACATGCTGGCCCGCATCAAAAACTTGCAGTCCAGGCAAGACCCTCCCCCACGCCTGCCCGGCCCCGGTGCGCGGAGGCCGCGTCCATCTGGGCCGAGCCGGTGCGGCCCCAGTGGGGTGGTGTCCCTCGGGGGCCAGCGCGGGGGTGGGGTGCAGAGGGGGGACACGGTGGTCAGCCCTGCCTGCTGCCGCCTCTGGCCCGTCCCTCTCCGGCCCTGCGTGGGCGTCCTGCCGTGTCCTCGTGTGGTCTGTTTGACTATTTCTGTGGTCTCTCCCTCCTCACCCTCCTGCCCCCGCTGCGGTGGGCGAGCGTGTATGCGTGTGTGCACTCACATGCCTGCACGTGTGCACAGGTGCCATGTGAGTGCACACACATGTGCGCACGTCTTCGGGCATCGGTGGTCACATGCGTGTGCACACGTGTGTGTGTGCCGGACACGCGCACATGCACACACGTCATGCATGTGTGTGGTGTGTGCATGTGCCTCCGTGTGTGCCGTGTCGTGTGCATATGTGTGTGAGCCGTGCACACTCGTGTGCGTGCGTTGGGGATGAGGCTGCAGGTTTGTGAGCCCCGTCGGGAAGCAGGGACACTCCTGGGAGCAGAGAGGCTCATCCCCATCCTGGCCTCACGGGGGTTCCCCCCGCCCCCAGCAGGAAGCAGGGACGGACGTGCAGCTGGGGCGCAGCGATGGCCGGGCGCACGCCGCTCTGCTCGCAGGCAGCCGTTCGTGCGCGAGGGCCGGCTGGCTCCCTCGGGGACTTCCCTGCACACCGGCTACAGGTGTGGACATACAGGAACAGGACACGTGCCCGCTCCTGCGTGCACACGCATGCTGGCACACAGATGGACACACATGCATACGCGGACAGTTTCACACACACGGGCACACGTATGCACACACACGGACACCATGCACACAGTTACACACGCGCGTGGACACACGCAGACACGTGCATGCGTGGGCACACATGGGCGTGCATGCACATGCATGGACATGATGTGTGTGGACACATGCACATGGACGCACGCACGCACATGCGTGAACACAAGGGCACACGGACGCACACGGGCACACACGGGCACGTGCCCACACACGGAGACACGTGCGTGTGGACACATGGACACAGTGCGCACCCGCGGACACATGCACACACAGCCACACTCTCAGCCTCGTGCCCGCATGCATGTACTCTCTGCCTCCATGACACACGTGTACTCCAAATACACACGTGCTCACAGGTGTGCACCCCTGCCACATCTAAGCGAGCATGTGCGTGCACGTGTGTTTGCAGGGTCTGGGAGGAGCCCGCAGGGCTGTGGTTAGGGGTCCCTCCTGACACGGGTCCCATGGTTCTGCCAATGCTCCCTCCCCTGCCTGGGGTCCCTCAAACTGGGCTGCTGCAGGTTGTCTGCTCTGGAAGCCTGGGCCCTGGCCGGGAGAAGGTCTGGACGGTCGGGGGACGACCCTAGGGTCCGCCCAGCTCGCTCCCCAGGCCCTAGCACAGGGGCAGTCCTCATTCTGGGGAGGTCAGTGTGCACCTGCCGGGGAGTGCGTGCCCCATCCTGCAGCAGGTTGCCCGGCAGGGGTCCCTCTGGGCATGCAGCTGCCCTGTGGGGAGGGGGGCCGGGCGGCAGCCACCCTTCCTCCACGCAGGCCAAGGCCGGGAAGCCCGTTGCCTACCATCCTTCTGGAGCATCCGTTAGACCCATGCTGTGTGCGTGAACAGACGTGTGTGCGGTTGTGCGTGTGTGATCTGTGTGTGTGAGCAAGTGTGTGTGCGAGTGTGTGAAGTCTGAGTGCAGACCCGTGTGTGCACGTGGGTGTGTGCTCACATGTGAGTGTGCACACACAGGGGTGTGAGAGCAGGGCAGTGTCTTGGCCGCTGGCCTGTTCCCACATCTCAGGGAGGCTGATGTGGTTCACCGGGCTTTTCTGTCCTCAACTTTCCCTCCCCCTCCCCGTCTGGAAAAACAACGCAGACGGGCCGCCCCGCGGAGCTGGGACGTTCTGCCCCTGGCCGGCAGAGCCGCACGGCTGTCCTTCGCCGGCGCCGGGGGCTCCCGTGCACGCACCTGCTGGCCCGGGCGGGCCCGGGCACGGGAGAGATCGGGCGCCTCCCGGTCAGGCGAGCGTGGCGGCCCCCGCGCTCCGTGCGACCCCCCTTCCGTGCTCTTCACGATGCGTTTGCTGGTGTCTCTTTTCTTGTTCACTCGCCAGGATAGATATGATTGTGGGCCCCCCACCCCCTTCAACTCCCCGGCACAAGAAGTACCCCACCAAAGGACCCACGGCCCCTCCGAGAGAGTCACCCCAGTATTCACCTAGGTCAGGATGCCAACCCTCTCCCGCCTTGTCTCTGTGGAACGGCCATCCCCCTTCGCCCCAGGCCACATGACGGCGGCACCTGTCCTGCACCTCCCGGCAGAGCAGCAGCGGGGGAGGCGGCGCCCCGCGGGCTTCCCTCTTGGCAGGGTCTGGGAAACTTGCCACGGGGGCTCTTTCCGTGGACGTCCCGCGTGACGTCTGCCTGGGGGTGCTTCCCGGGCAGAAGCAGAGGGGAGCCACTGCGAGGATCAGGTGTGCTCAGCCCCGCGGGGCTCTCCCCCGGTGCCCTCACTGGGGCTGCCTGGGCTGCTCCATGGACCTGAGCAGGTCCTAGTGCTTCTATTGCCTTTAAACTCCCACGAGGAATAAATGGGAAAGGCCCTGCCAGGTGCCCAGGCGAGGCTGCCAGGGGGTGCCCGAGGCTTCTGGAGCTTTATTTCCGACCATCAGAATGAGCATCATTGGAGCTGGCCCCGGCTGACGGGCAGAGAGGGAGGCGAGGGCACAGTTAGGTGTTGAGTTAGCAGAAACAGCTTCTGTAGTGATGAATTCGAGCTTCAGGGCCTTCCTGCCTCCCTGGGACAGTTCAGATAGCGGCTGTGACCTGTGCCCTTGGGCAGGTCTGCTCAGTGGGGACAGAGCAGAGCCACTGGGGCGGGGAGGAGGGCGAGGGCAGAGGGGCCCCAGGGCATCCCGGAGACCAGCAGGGCCGCTGGCCGCTGGGTCCAAGCTGCTGGTGGAGGGACTGGATTTCCGCATGTGAGGCTGAGGGTCCGCATGCCGGTCATCTCCACCCGCGGCTCTTCCGTGAGCAGGGAGTCCCTGGAGGAGGAGGCCTGACCCACGGCAGCCTCAGTGTCCTCAGCCTTGACGCTCAAGCCCACTCCCTGTGCGCTGCTGCAGGGGGCGGCCAATGGGTGTAGGGCCCCCCAGGCCTCTGGACCAGCGCAGCCAGAGGATACACAGAGTCACACAGAGAAGGCGCTGGAAGGACAGCATGGGCACATGGGGGTTAACCCTGACTCCTCCACCTGGAGCCTAGGGGAGGGAAGCCCCGGGCCCCTCGGAGGGAGGGCCCGTTTCCACCCCCGCCCGCGGCAGCTCCAGGCTCCCAGTGGGACCGGCCAGGCAGGTGACCCGTCATGTGGCAGGGGTGAAGGTGCTGATCATCTCTGCCTGGACTGTGTGGACACCCGGCAACACCAGAGAACCCTTCTCCCTCTCCATTCCCCACTGGCGTCTGCTTGGAGCGCGAGGGCCCCCGCCGTCCCCCATCGCTCCTCGTCCTTGGTGCATGAGGCAAGCATGTGGCTCTGAAGGGCATGGCGCTGCACCGTGGCTGACGCGGGTCCCCACCCCCTTCCGCTTCGTGCGAAGGAAGGAAAAGCCACCCCTGAGCCCCGCTCCCCACCAGAGGCAGACAGGGCAGCCTGGGGGTGCGGAAGGACGCCGAGGCGAGGCCCCCGCCCGGGTGCGGGTGTGCCCTGCACGCCGAAGCTCGGGGAGTGTGCGGGGTCTCCTGGCCGGGGACGAGGTGGGGGCTCCCCGGGCTCAGCCGGGGGTGAGCTGTGCGCTCCGCAGGTGTGGGGGGCCGACCCAGCGGCTGGCGGGCAGCCGGGGGCTCTGTTTCCGAGCTCCCACCTGCCTGTGGGTCTCCGGCGCGGAGTGTTAGGAGCCCACACCGCAGCGGCGGCCCCTTCTGAGCCCTTCGGTGGCCCTTTCTGCTCCACAGGGACCGTGCTGGGTCCCCCTGCCCCCTAGGAAACCTCCTTCGCCTCCTGTCACCATCCGTGCCCCGCGGCTCCTTTGAGACGAGCCTGGCTGCATCCTGCACATGCGTTCGCCCAGGCTCACGCGCGCACACACGTGCGCACACACACACACGTGCGCACACACAGACTCTCCCTGGTTGGCAGTGGCTCCGTCTGCCCCCTCTGTTGTGCGGTGGCGGTTTCCTGTGTCCGTCTGTGCCCCTCCCCCGTCCGGTGTGCATGGATCCGTGGCTCTCGTCATCTGCTTCTGTTCCTGCCGCACACGTGGAACTCTGCCCGCCCCAGACCCCCGTTGGGCTGAGGACCCTGTGGCACATTGTGGAGGAGTAAAGCTCGGGGGTGGGGGCAGGGCACGGGGGAGGGGAGCTGGGGGTGCGAGGCCCCAATCCCCTCCACTTTACTCCTTGCTAATGTGCCAGCCCCCTGGAACGGAATGGGAGCCCCTCAGGGTCAGAGAGCAGGGCGAGACCAGGCGCCCCGCTGCCCCCCCAGTTGGCTCTGGGCTCTGCCCAGAGCCTGGATCTGGGGGGCTGTGCCCTGGCCCCAGAGGAGAGGGCCACGGGCCCCGCCGCAGCCACCCGAGCTCACGCTGGGGGCGGGGTGTCTTCCCGGCAGAGTGGACCAGATCGTGGGGCGGGGCCCGGCGATCACCGACAAGGACCGCACCAAGGGCCCGGCCGAGGCGGAGCTGCCCGAGGACCCCAGCATGATGGGCCGGCTGGGGAAAGTGGAGAAGCAGGTAGGAGGGGCAGACAGGGGGCCCGCGGGCAGGTCCTCGAGCTCGGGGTTGGGCCACTGCTCTCTCCCGGGAGCGGGTCCTCGGGGGCCATGCACGACCCCGCGTCGGGCTCTGCTTCTGGGAGCCGAGGATAGGAGCTGAGGGGTGTGCTCGGAGGGGCCGCATACACTGATGGGAGGGTCGGAGGCTGAGCTGCTGTGTTGGCTTTCTACTGCTTCCGTACCCCTGGGGAGGGGGCAGCCTGGGGTCCCCCCACGCCCCGGGAGCAGCCAGAGAGCGCCAGGCCTGCTGCAGCGTCCCCCCTTGCAGGTCCTGTCCATGGAGAAGAAGCTGGACTTCCTGGTGAGCATCTACATGCAGCGTATGGGCATCCCGCCCACGGAGACGGAGGCCTACTTTGGGGCCAAGGAGCCGGAGCCGGCGCCGCCGTACCACAGCCCCGAGGACAGCCGGGAGCACGGGGACAGGAACGGGTGCATCATCAAGCTCATCCGCTCGGCCAGCTCTGTGGGCCAGAAGAACTTCTCGGCGCCCCCGGCCGGGCCCCCCGCCCAGTGCCCGCCCTCCACCTCGTGGCAGCAGCAGGGCCGCCCCCGCCAGGGCCACGGCACGTCCCCCGTGGGGGACCACGGCTCGCTGGTGAGGATCCCGCCCCCGCCCGCCCCCGAGCGGTCGCTGTCCGCCTACAGCGGGGGCCACCGCGCCAGCACGGAGTTCCTGCGGCACGAGGGGGCCCTGCGGGACAGCGACACGTCCATCTCCATCCCGTCCGTGGACCACGAGGAGCTGGAGCGCTCCTTCAGCGGCTTCAGCATCTCCCAGTCCAAGGAGAACCTGGACGCCCTCAACAGCTGCTACGCGGCCGTCGCGCCCTGTGCCAAAGTCAGACCCTACATCGCGGAGGGCGAGTCGGACACGGACTCGGACCTCTGCACCCCGTGCGGGCCCCCGCCGCGCTCGGCCACCGGGGAGGGCCCTTTTGGCGACGTGGGCTGGGCCGGGCCCCGGAAATGAGGCTGCCCGCCGGCCTCTCCCTGACTCTTGGCCTGCCAGGTTTGCAGAGGGGACTCTCCGGGGCCCTTTCCTCAGAGCGACCCGGGTCGGGGGGCCTGTGTGGGGCGACAGGCAGGCGGGGGCTCCTGGGTCGCACGCCGTGAAGGCTGACAAGAGTTTCTTTTTTAGCAAGGGGCAGCCAGGCCCACTCTGAGACCGTTGGCCCGGGTGCGAGTGGGGGTGACGGCCGAGGACAGAGCCCCGGGGGCGGGGAGGAGGCGTGGGGTCGAGGAGCAGGGTGTGGGCGAGGGTGGCAGCTGGGCGCAGGATGGGTGGCCTGGAGGCCTGCTGGCGAGGGAGCCACGGCCTGTGGCTGTGGCTGCAGGAGGCACAGCTGGCCCCTCGGGCATGGCTGTCCTTGTCCCTCGCTCCCTGCCCCCGCTGTCCCCGCGCACGGCAGGCAGGCGTGATGGGCGGTCTTCAGAGAGCCACGGGTCCGCGCCACCTCCCCCCAGCCCCCGGTCTGCACCAGTGCCCAGTCCAGGATGCTGCCTGGGAGGAGGGCGTGAAGCTGCAGCCCCTCCCAGCGGGGGCTTCTGGGGGAGGGGCTGCCCGCTAGCTTCCAGAAGGGGGTCTTCGGAGGCTCCCCTGCCACGGGAGACCTGGGGAGGGGCACGCCGTGTTCTGTCTGCTCTGCTCAGGCTGGCGCCAGGCCCCAGGCCACGGCCAGCACGGACAGGACACCTGTGTGCAGGGGGCGTGCTGGGGCTGGCATGGCCCGGGGCTGGGCCCCCGTTTCCAGGTCCCGGGGCCAGGGGGATGGTGACCAGATTCGCACGCCGTCTTTCCCTGGGGGTCCTGCCTCCCTGGTCCCTCCCTGGGACCTCGACGGGACCGGGGCTGGACGGTGATGCTCTAAGCCGGGGGGCGGGAAGCCTTCGAAGCCCCTCTAGAGCTGTGGGCTCCCCTCCGTCTGGGAGCAGAAGCAGCTCTCCCCGTGGGAAGCCTCTTTCCCCCCCTGGAGCTGGCCGTCCGCCCCCTGCTCTCCACTGACCCGTCCCTTGGCTGGGGCTTCTTGGGGGTCAAGGACGCCTGTGTCCACCCTGGGCCTCAGGGAGCAGGGACCCCCGTCTCACCTGTGGCAGGCCCCTCGGCCCCAGGGACAGCAGCTGTGCAATCTCCCTTCCGGGCCCCCCGTCGTCGGGCTGTGGGCGCGTCTGGCATTTGGGCCCTTGTGTGCAGCAGGGAAGCCCGCGACGGAGCGACTGCCCCCGGAAACCAGCCCCCGGAAGAGCCCGGAAAGGCTCGGGCCCGTCGTCTGGGAGGGGCCTGCAGAGCTGTACCGAGGGTCCCGGGCTCTGGGCAAGCCGTCCCGGGGCTCAGACATCTTTGGGAAGGGCCGTCTGTCGACCCGGCGGGGGCCACGACGGCAGGCTCTGCCCCCTCCCCTTGCCAGGACACCCCTGGGTCCTGCCGTGGGCACCTCCTTGCCTGAGGGGCCGCCAGAGGCTGGGCCGGCTGTGCTCGCCCAAGGGGGTGGCCAGAGTCGGAGGACGAAGCCCCAGCACGGGGATGCCCCCCGCCCCCGCCTCCGGGAGGGGCAGGAGTGGAAGGGAGGCGCTCCGGGGCCCCGCCGGCTTTCCCTCACGCTGGCGAACCGCGCTCCCGAGGACGGTGTTCCGAAAGTCCCTGCCAGCGCGGTACCGTGGGCACCTGGCGTGGCCTGTGTGTCGTGGCCCAGGCAAGCTGGCCCGCGCATCACTGCCTGCCTCTGGGCTCAGCCCCTCCACCCCCCGCCACGGGGGACTCGGGCTGCAGGCCCCGGGCAGGGCAGGAGCCACGGGGTGGCATGGCCACGTCCATCCCCCACTCGGGCCCGCCGTCCTCGAGGCCCTGGGAGACTTAGAGCCACGGTGCCGGCAACGGGGACCCCTCTGTGTCGGGCGTCGGGCGTCAGGGGCTCCGGGACCCGTCCCACACACTCCCTGTGCCGTGCGCCCCGGGGGGTGGGGGGCTGGCCTCGGAGGGGCAGGCGGGGTCCCCCAGCTGCAGCAGGAGGGACGGGCCAGCTCGCCGCCAGGTCCCGCATTCACGGAGGGTGTGAGGTCTCCTGTGTGGAGTCTCTGACCCCTTGGAGGGGAGGCTGGTTTCGGGGTACAGCTTGGGAGATGGTGCAGTGAAGGCGCCTTCTTGGGACCCGCGGACCCGGGCCCGAGCAGTGTGCGTGCGCTGCCCGGGGTCCCCGCCTTCAGAGGAGCAACAGCGGGAAGAGGCTGGTGCTTTCACGGGGCGTGTGCGGGGCGCGTGCGAGACACGAGTGCGGCTCAGGGCAGGCGTCACCCCTCGGCAGGTTTCTGAAGGTCCGGGTGAGGCTTGAGTCTGCGCCCCCCACGAGCCCATGCTCCTGTGCTCATGTTCAGCTCACACCTGAGCACACACGTGTGCGGGCCCACCCACACACGCGCGTGCACACGCACTGCGTTCCTGACTTCCGTGGCCCTCTGTCTGATCTCTCTGCCTGGGTCTGCCCCCTTGAAGTCCCAAGGAATGAACGACTCGGAGTGACAGGTGGCCCTTGGCTGGGGTCCCGGCTGTCCCCGGCTCCCGGGCAGCAGGGGCAGAGGGGCCCACGCACCTCCCATCTGCGGGCCCAGCAGCTGTCCAGACCTCTGGCCGGCTGGATGCCACCCCATGGCGTGGGCTGGGCTGGGAGGGCCGGGGGTCCCGTTGTGACCCTGGCGCCCTGGCCACCTCCCTCTGCCCTCCCTGGCCACGTGGGTGTTGTCCCCTCCCTCCCCGGCACATTGCGGCCCCACACCTCCCCCTCACCCACGCACACTCATGGCCCGTGAACTCACTAGGCGCCCCCGGAGGTCGGAGGGGCCCTGGCCACGTGGCAGCGGCTCCCCCTGGCCTGCTCACCTGGCCCCTCCCCATGGGCGGCCGCAGCCGTCCCCTCCTCTGTGTGGAGGCTCCGGGAGCCCACCCTGCGGGGGGTTAGAGCAGGAGGGGTCGGGACCCGCGGGTGACCCGCCCTAGTCCCCGAGCCCCGAGCACACGTGCCAGCCGGGCGGGGTCGGCGTCCCTGACGTGGTGACGTAGTTTAACGGACCTTCTCCCCTCGTACTAGGGCTGGAGTCCCCGGTGGTCACGGATTCGATACATTAACACAGGAGAGAGGGGGGCGGCAGCCTCTCTTCCGCCGGCCTCTACGGTCAGCGGCCTCCGGAGAGCAGGTGCCCCCCGTCTGTGCTGTGTGTGGATGGAATCGGCCCTGAGACGCTTCTAGATGCTTCTCGAAGCCCAGAGGTGTGGTCGGCCCCTGGGAGGCCTTTGTAGAAATGCTGATGTTTGTATCTATTTCGTATTCACCCCAAAATGTAAATAATGTACAGAGCGGTGGGATCAGACATTCATCCCTGACGTCACGCTGGAAGACCAGAGTGAAGACACAGCGTCCCACCTTCCGCTGTCACAAGCCCTTGAAATAAACGTGGTGTGCAGAGGGACGGTCTGACAGCCCATGGAGGGTTTGGGGGCCCAGCGACGTGGCTGAGTCCCAAGTGGCTCCGTGGCCCCGGTGCCCCCCGTGCTCACTGGCTCAGAATCACATGCTCCCTGTCCTGAGTGGTCCTCGGCTGCCTTCTGTGACCCCGGAGCGGATCTTCAGGCCGCCAGCTTGGATGGACCGAAGCTGGGCGAGGGGCAGGAGGCCTGGGTGGGGCCCGGAAGGGACGGGCTGCCTGCTTCTAGCACCACGGGAGACTGTGTGCTGTACCAGGCCCTAAGTTGGAGAGACAACCAGGGAGGGCTCCCTGAAAGAGGCAGTGTGGTGGGATTGGGGGCGTGTGCCTCTCTTCTCTCCAAGGGCCCCGGGAAAGCCCGCTGCCCGGGCTAGGACCCTGGACAGCCTCCAGAGCGTGCGCGACTGGGGAGCACGGTTCGCTGGATGTGCCATCTTGTGAGGGGTAGGGGCTAACGGCAGACCCCAGGGGGAGACGTTGGAGGGAGAGAGGCTTTAGCAAACAGGGTAGAGAGAGTGAGGAAGACATGCTCCCTGGCAGGTGAGACCCTCCGTCCACCTCTCAAAGGCGTCCCGTGGGGCTGGAGGAGCCGGGGGGCCCCTTGGATTCCTGCGTGCGTGTCCCTGGCTGGGGGAGGGCGCCAGGCAGACCCAGGGGACCGCCCGGATCAGGAGCAGGGGAAGGGGGCCCTGAGCGGGTGGTGCTCCGTCCCAGCCCCCCGTGCCGCACGCCCAACTCGGCTGGGTTTCCTATGTCGTTGCCTTAATGTACATGGATGGAAATCCGCCGAGGTCGTCCCGGGCCCCCCGGCGTCTGCCCGGCTCCGCACCGACCCCGCCTCCTCCTCGTCCGCGGGACCAGCGCCGCGGCCGGACGCAGAGCGGGCCGCGG
>LNAC01000048.1:6609930-6636499 GCA_002007465.1 Ailurus styani | reverse complement strand
CCCCCCGCCCCCGTGCCCGCCCTTGCCGTCCGCTGCCTCGCGGCCCCATCTGTGCTGTCGCCTTGGCCGTCTGCACTTCGTTCTCGCTCCAAAGAATTCTTCATATGCCTTCAGTACTGACGTACACTTCCGACCACGCGTATGCATCCCTGCACCGCAGCCGCCGGGCCTTTCTGTTTCGTGAATGTGTCACCACCGCACACTTGACCCTCGACCCGCGCATTGTCCGTTTTCTAGGGATAGACGCCCAGGGAATGAACTCTAGTTTTGTACGGACCCGCCGACACGCTGACTCGCTCAACTCACTGTCCGGTTCACACTTGTCCCCGAGAACGGGGCCCAGCCCGGGTTTGCCCGGCGACTTCAGGGGTGGAATCTGGCAGCAGGGACGCATGTGAAAGGTTCTGGAAAGTTCTACTGCCACAGGGACCTGTTTGGAAGCCCAGTGGACCTGTGCACTTAGTAAAACACAGTGATTCAACCCACACGGTGTGTGGCTCTTCTGTCTTGCACGCCGTCTCCGGGGCCTCGGCACGGTCTCGCGGTGCTCCCACAGCGGGGACGTGCAGGGTCCAGGGTCAAGGCGTGGGGCTCTGTCCGCGTCCTTCGCTGCCGCATGCTGTGGCTTCAGACAGCAGAGACTCGTGCTCACTCACCCCGGGCCCGGGCCAGAGTCTGTCGAGGCTCCTGCCGGCACGGCCCTTCTCCCTGCCTTCAGGAGCAGCCGGCGTCAGGGGATGGGAGCCACTGGCCAGGCTGGCGAGCCCTCTGGCCCAGCACGCGGACCCAGTTCCTGCGCACGAGCCCCATGCACATGGGTCCCGTGCAGACGCAGACCGTGCTGTGGGCGCTCAGCTTGGGGCCCTGCTGTCCTCGGCGCTGTCCCCGCCACACTTCCCCATCTGCCAGCCGCTGCCCAGGCCCCGCGGGGTGAGGGGCTGGAGGTTGGGGTGGACACCGCTGTCCCGGCTCCTGCCCTGCAGCGTCCTGGGGGAGGGCCCGGCTGCAGTGAGGGCTGAGATGCTGTGGCACGCTCAGTCCGGGAATGTTTCCAGCTGCCCCCTGCCCTCGGGAATTTTCTACCTGCTGGACCCTCCCTGGGGGTCAGCGGAGCAGGAAGAGTGGTGAGCAGGGGCTGAGAGGCAGCGCCTTGTCCTGGTGGGTGCCCAGACTTGCTGACCTCAGTGGGGCTCAAGGCTCGCGGTCCCCTTGGCCCTCTGGCAGACCTGGCCACCTGTAAGTCCTCCAGAAAGTTCAGTAAGACGTCTGTAAGTCCTCCAGAAAGTTCTGTAAGACGTCTGTAAGTTGTCCAGAAAGTTCTGGTCTGGGGTGTCCGGGTTTTGGGGAGAACTGGCCCAGGCTCCAGGTACAGCCGGGCTCCTCTCTCCGGGCCTGGGGTCGGCTGCCGGGTTTATCTCTGCCCCCTCAGCACTGACCTGGGTCCTGCTGCGTCCCCTGCTGGGCTCCGCTGGTACCAAGGGGCCATGGGCTCTGGAGCGGTCCTGGGAAACCCGGAACCTGTGCTGCATGGCCCTGGGGCGCCTGGGCCAGCCCAGTCCGCCCTGCCCAGATTTCTCTGCAGCTTTGGGGGTGCTGGTGAGTGACCCAGGCCCCGGGGTGCTCGAAGGGGCCTGGCACTGGCCTCCGCACTGTGTGGAGGAGGCTATCGAGGGAGGCAGCAGCCCACATCTATCCCCCTCGTGACCGCAGGAGGAGGTCATTATCTGGCTGCATTCTGTGGCTTGGAGTGGTTGTCTTATTTCTCTGTGCCGAGAAAGTTGTCTCAGTTTCTCTAGAATTGTTGCCTAGGGTTAGGGTTAGGCTTGGCTGTGATTAACAGACAAGCCGTAAATAACCATGGGTTCAACAGAATAGACTCGTATTTGTCTCTGATGGCGTCTACGTCCAGAGGGAGCCTGCGCAGACTAGTGTGGCAGGTGGGCCTATGGGCCAGGAAGCCAGGACCCTCCCAATGTGTTTCTCTGCTCGACAGGACTTCCTCCTCAGAGTCACCTCATGGACCAAAGCGGCTGCTGGAGCCCAACTGTTACATCTTCATTCCAGACAACAAAATGAGGTGGGGCGTGGGGGAAGGGCACCCTGTCCTTCTCGGGACAAGTCTCTGAAGTCACACACACATGCGCGTGCAGGAGGCTTCTGCCTCCTTCCAGTCACGATCTGTGTGGCAGATGAGAGAAGCTAGTCTTCGTGCCACATGCCCGGCTACACCGGGGCTCTGTGCCGGGTCTGCCCAGCAGCCCGCCCAGCCCAGGCTCTGCTCCCAGCAGGGCTCCCCGGCTGCCAGACCACAGGATGAGCAGAGTGGGGATGCGCGGGGCAGAGGGCGACCCCGTGGTCCCTGTCCTTCCACACGGCCACGCAGCCCTGCCTATCAGACCACACCGGCATGGAGTGACTGCCATCACCGCGTTCCCCAGGGGAGGAAACCGTGGCAGGAGAGCCAGGGGCGCCCTGGCTGCAGGTAAGTAGGAGTCCGTATGCGGCCCCAGAGCCCACCTGGGGAAGCGGCCAGAGTCACAGGGGACCCCGCCCCCGGCTGAGCTGTCCTCTGGGGTGCCCGCCACAGGTGTCCTGGTTTCTGAGGTCTGCGTACTCCTTGCCGCCATCCTGGTAGGCCAGGCACAGAGCTGCCTCCTGTGGTCACCTGCGCCCGTGGGCCACCATGTCCTGGCCTGGGGACTGGGACTGCTCTGTGGGGAAGGTGGGGAAGGGGGCAGGTGTTTGGGTGGGATCCGGGCTGCCTGGGAGGCCAGGGGAAGGGCTGAGGGCAGGGTCCGGGGCTGTGGGGTGGACACGGGGGAGGGGAGGCCTGTGGAGCTGGGGGTGGGGGCCGCTGCAGACCCCTGGGGGGCGGAGCTCTCCCTCCAGGGCGCTGACAGAGGGGTATCTGCGCTCAGCCACTCCCATGCTCCCTGCCCCGTCCTGCCCCCTTGCTCTCCCTGCCTCCTGCCCTGGACAAGCTCATGGAAGATGATTTTGGGGTGACAGCAGCATTCCCGAGTGGCTGGTGAGGTTTCGAGGATCTCTGATTCCCCACAAACATGCTGTCCTTGTCCACTGGGGGCCCCCGTGCGGGGGCAGGGGGCAGGCATCTCCGAGTGTCCGGAGGTGGCATGGGGTCCCCCAAGGCTATGTGTGATGCCTGGAACAAGGTCAGCGGGGTCGTGGTCAGCGGAGGGAGAGGACATGGTGCCCACGGACGCAGGGGGTGGGCGCAGGCTCGGGGGAAGCTGGTGGGTGAAGGCCGACCCCCATGTGTGCCAGGCCGCTGCCCGCGGCCCCTGTCTGAAGCCCCCTGCCCGCAGCCCCCCGGGACGGACGCAGCCCCCCGGACGTGTGCCCCTGAACGAGGGTTCCCTGCCTGCAGCCCGCCCCCCCTCACCCTTCCCGGGCCTGCAGCCGCCGCGTCCAGGCCGCCAGTAGGTGGCAGCGCTCACCGGGCGGAGGGCTGCCAGCGGACCCAGACCGGGGGCTGGGGCTGAGGCAGCTCAAGGGGACCCTCCAGCTTCCCGCCGGGATTCTCGAACCGTCAGCCTGGGTGGGGACCCATCATTCCCTCCCCGCCCCCGCCTCCCCCCTTCCCGCNGATCCCCAAATAAGGTCTGATCTGAGCTCCTGCGGAGAGCGCCCCTCCAGAGGGTCTGCAGGCCCCGTCCTCCCAGCAGAGGGGGTTATTGCCGCCTCTCCCGCTCCCTTGTGTGTGTGTGCTCGTGTGTGCACACGTGTGCTCATGCATCCATGTGTGTGTTCATGGGTGTTCATGGGTGTTGCCATGTCTGCCCTTGTGTGTTCCTGGGCTTGTGTGTGCACATGCGTTCGTGGGAGCACACATGTGTTGGCATGTCCGCTCGTGCGCTTGTGTGTGCACGTGCGCTCATGGGTGCACACATATGTATGTGCACTGTGTGCGCTTGTGTGTGCATATGTGTGCGCGCGTGTTTGTGTGTTTGCGTGTGTTCATGTGTGCACGTGTGTCTTGGCATGCCTGCCCTTGTGTGTTCCTGGGCTTGTGTGTGCACATGCACCCGTGGGTGCACACGTGTGTGCACACTCGTGTGTGCACGCATGTGTATGTGCACAGTGCGTGCGCGCTTGTGTGTGCACATGTNTGTTCGTGTGCGCACATGTGTGTTGGCATGTCTGCCCTTGTGTGCGTGTGTGCTTGTGTGTGCACGTGCGCTCGTGGGTGCACACACGTGTGTGCGCATGCACGTGTATGTGCACTGTGTGTGCACATATGTTCATGTGTGCACGTGTGTGTTGGTGTGTCCGCTTGTGTGTGCACGTGCTCATGTGTGTGTGATGGGAAGCAGGGCCCAGGAACATCCATGAANTGTGTGTTCCTGGGCTTGTGTGTGCACATGCACCCGTGGGTGCACACGTGTGTGCACACTCGTGTGTGCACGCATGTGTATGTGCACAGTGCGTGCGCGCTTGTGTGTGCACATGTGTTCGTGTGTGCACATGTGTGCTGGCATGTCTGCCCTTGTGTGCATGTGTGCTTGTGTGTGCACGTGCGCTCGTGGGTGCACACACGTGTGTGTGCATGCACGTGTATGTGCACTGTGTTTGCACATATGTTCATGTGTGCACGTGTGTGTTGGTGTGTCCGCTTGTGTGCTTGTGTGTGCACGTGCTCATGTGTGTGTGATGGGAAGCAGGGCCCAGGAACATCCATGAAGCTGCCAACAGAGGAGGGGCCTTGGGGAGGCTGGGGGGGTGCGGGGGTCACAGGTGGGTCTGGCGGGCCTATGGGGCCAGCCCAACCCGGGGCCAGTGGTTCTGTTGGGCCCGTGGTGAGCCCGGACCCTGGCTGCCCAGCGCCTAGAGCCCCTGGAGGATCTGAGACCCGGGGGGGGAGCCACGGGCAGGAGGCGGGCCTGTGTGGGGACCACCGTGTCCGGCTTCACCCAGACCCAGAGCCTGGGGCGCCAGAGGGCGGCACCCACGAAGCCCTGTCCCCCGACCTCTGAGGCCGACCTGCCCAGAGCAAACCTGTGTTACCGTCATTCCGGAAGCTCGTGAAACAAATCTCCCCTGACCTTCTCCTAACGCGCTGCAGCTCCGTCCCTGAGCCGGGCCGACGAGGCTGGAGGAGCGCCGAGCTTGTTTGCCGACCTTTAGGACACGCGCCAGGCCCGCCTGCCCTTCAGGCTCAGCTCTGCTCTGGCAGGGCCCCAAGCTCCCGCCCCCTTGCCTCCGAAGGCCCCGTGTGGCGACCGCAGCTGGCGTGTGGTGGGGCCCCCCCGGCAGGACCGAGGGAGCTGCGCCCCCTTCCCGCCCTCCTGCTCCGCCTGGATTCGCCCCGCTCCGGCTCCCAACGCCGTCCAGGCTGTCTCCTGGCCAGACCGTCCTGCGATGTGTCCTGCGTTACAGAAACAAGCCCCCCTGCCCCGTCCCGGGACCCGTGGGTCTGAGCAGGCGTCGGGGTGAGCGTGAGTATTGGGAGCCGAGGGCCTGGGGCTTGGGGGTTCCGCCGGGACCCTGGGCCGTGCAGTCTAGGAATTGTCTCCTGGCCCCTCATCCAGGGCCCTGGCCTTGGATGCCGTCCAGAGCCTGCCCTCTCCCCGCTGTGCAGATTCTCCTGCAGCCCCTGCGCACCGGGCCCTCTGCGGGCTCCCCATCACCCCTTTCTGTGGCCAGAGTCCCCCCTCTCCCCGTCTCACCCGCCGGGAAGTCCACCCTGGCCTCCGAATGCATCCACCTCTTCCCTCCAGCGCCGGTGCAGGGACGGCCAGGGGCCGGGCCTCAGGAAGGGCTGCAGGAAGGGCACAGAGCACCACAGAGTTCCGCAACTTGGAAACTGAGGCCAGAGGCTGGAGCGGCCGGCCAGGAAGTCACCAGACAGAGGCAGGACCCAGAGCCAGCGGGGACACCTGCCCCCAGCTGTTAAACCAGGCGAGCCGGGCCCCTCCGTGTGCTGCGGAGCTTTCACAGGTGGGAGAGAGGGCTTACCACGGAGGGACCCCAGTGCGACCCCATTCACGCTTCCCCCAGCACAGGCTGGACGATTCTTCTGTGTATGTGCAGTGTGCGCCCACCTCCCGAGCCCTGTGAAGCTTTCTGGGATCCCCGCCCCCCACCTGGCTGGCCCTCTTCTCCTCTCCTCCCGTCCCCAGTCTCCTCCTTCAAGGCTTCTGCCCCTTTGGCCATGGCACTCCCTGCTCTGAAGCCTTCCATGGCTCCCTAGGGCCTGTAGGGAAAAGTCCCGACTCTTTCTTGTCACATCTGGGGCTTCTGGGGGCTCATGGGGGGTCTGCTTCCTCTCCGTCCAGCACACCACATTCACTCCTCTCTCTCTGCCGCCCCCTCCCCACTTGCCTTGCCCTCTGCCATCTTCCCAAATCCTGCTAGGCCTGCCAGGCCCACCTCCACTCCTGCCTCCTGCTGGGGGGCCCCCACGTGGCCCTGCACCAGGCTCCCTCCCTTGTCTGGATCCGCGTCCTGTGCGTGGCAGGGGGCCCCTCCGTTCTGCTCAGAGGAACTCCTCCCTCCTGGGCCTCCTCCCTCGCTTGTCCCCGGCTGGGGCACCTGAGTGTCGGGATGTGCTGCGTCCTTAGGAATCGCCACTTGCTTGCAGCCATCATCTGGTTTTATAAGGTGCAAAAAGTAATTTCTTTTTCAATTTAAAAATGAAATGGTTTAGGTCAAGCCCTTTACCTATGCATCTGCCGAGGGAGGTGTGACGTCTGGTGCTGGTACTCGGCTCGCTCCCAACGCATCCACGAGCGAATGGCCTGAGTCAGCCCAGGGCGTGGCTCGGGAGGTGAGGACTAGCCCAGGGACCCACGCAGCTCTGCAAACGGCCAGTGGACGGGAAGGGCGCCCCGCCAGGACGAGGCCAAGAGCACAGGAGCAGCGGCCGCACACACTTGTGTCCAGCACCGTGGGAGGCTCAGGAATGTGCTGAACTTGTGGCCGGGGAAGCTCGGGGCAGCCTCGTCCCCCACCCCCAGATGTCACCTGACCCTCTCTGACTCGGTGCATGGTCAGCCCTACAGCCCCGCGACCCCTGGTCACTTGGCCTCCATGGCCCCAAACTCTTTGCCGCCCCCCGAGATGGGTTTTCATGCTCACCATGGCTGCCTTGTGGCACTTTAGGCACCCAGATGCTCCCACCCAGGCCCCCAAGGCTCCCTCCCTGGCAAAGGCAATGGCCCTATCCCCTCCTGCATTCCAGACAGAAGATCTCTTGTGATGCAGCCCGGCTGTGTCCTGGGAGGCTTGTGGTCCCCTAATACCTTCAGTTTTTTTCTCGTGACTCAACTTCAGCCTAGGGCAGTGAATTCAGGTTTGGATTTGGCAACTCTGGATCAGAGATCACTTTGTTCCTGTTAGCCCTTGTCTTCTGTGTGAACTCAGCAGACCCCGACAGTATCCTTTGCAGTCCTGGTCTCGCAGGGAGGGCTCTTAGAAACACGGCGTCTGGCGGCCAGACTTCCCTGGATTGGGCCCTTCCTCCCCACCGGAGGCAACACGTCCAGAGACGGTCTCCCTTGGGGCTTCACAGGAGGGTGGGTGGCTGGTCTGTGCCTGGCGGTGGCCCTCAGCCCGGGAGCTGGGGAGCAGCCCGGCCGTGTCCCCTCCACCAGCCAGAGCCACAGGGCTGGGCCGGGCGTCTCCTTGACATTCAGAGCTGCTAGTGTTTCACCGCACGGTTGATTTGACATTTGCATTGGAATTGGTCTGTATTAACTTCCTGCTGCTTCCTCAGAGACTAGATCCTCAGGCACTGAGAATCGAGAATCGAGAATCGGAGGGGGGCCACCCTGCCCACGGCCGGCCTTGTGCAGAGGAGGCTCTGGGACCCCAACCGCCCCGGCGCAGACCCAGAGCTGGGGGGCCCTGCACCGAGACCTCCCACACGGCCGCCCATCCGGCCCCTAACCTTGGGAGCAGAGACCGCGTCCCCGCTGTGTCCTGATCTACCCACAGAGATCCCCGTGGTGGCCAGTTTCCAGCCGCGAGCTTCCGGGTGGGGTGTTGTGCAGCCACAGATACACAGACGTGAAGTCGCGGGTTCCCAGGAAAGGAGTCCTCGGCGCGCTCGAGGGTGCGGCCCCCGTGGGCACAGACGGACAGGGGCAGGCCGGCGTCTTCTCAGGAGCCTGGCGGTGGGAAGAAGTTGGGGAGCCAGGCTGTTCCCCGTTCGCTGAAAGCTCTTCTCATCCGTGGACGTTTGCCGAACGCTTCGTCGGCATCCACGGCACTGCTCGGTCACACGGCTTTGCTTCCTTACTCTGTCCCTATGCGGAGGACCGCGATACTGTCTGAATGTCCAGCCAGCCTCGTGCCCGGGGCTGAGCCTGGAGGGGCCGTGGTGTGCGACCCGCACCTGTTTGCGGGCCCCGTGCGCTCACGCACGCTCTGGTCGGTGCGCGTCAGGGTAGTGAGTGGGGCAAGGTGTCCTCGCTGACAGGGACTGTGGGAATCGCTCGGTTCCTGCCTCGGCTGCGTGTCAGGATTTCCCAGCGAAACCACACGGGCCCGAGTTCTTTGTCAGAAGGCTCGTAACTGCAAACTCAGTGTCTGTCTGGGACGGGCCCGCGCCTGCCTCTGGCCGGGGGGGTGGCGGTTCGCGTCTGCGGGGACGCCGTCTGTCCGTCTGTCCGGTCTAAGTCGCCGCGTGTCCGCCGCTTCCCTGGCTCCTCCCGCGGCCGGACGCCCAAGCAGGGCCCTCCTTCCCCCCCGGTCAGCCTGCCTCACGGCTTCTACTGCGTGTCTCAGAGCCTCCGCGCCTGGCGGTTCTGCCTGTAGCCTCACTGACCTCAGCTCTGACCCTGGCTGGTCCCTTCGCCTTCCGCTCTCCTGAGTCCCCGCTGCCTCTGCAGGTTCGCGGGGGAGCTCAGGTCCCTTCGTGGAAACCGCTCTCCCCGAGCAGAAGATTCGAACCGCAACCTCCCCGAGCACGGCTCTACCCGCCTCCCACGAAGTCTGAGAGGGTTTTTCATTTTCACGTTGGTGCAAAATATTTCCGAATTTCCCTCGACACTTCCTCTTTCCTGGGTCACTTTGCAGTGAGTGTGGGAGTATTTGGGGGAGGGTTTCAACATCTGACTCTGTCGCTGACGTCTCCTTCAATGTCCTCCTGTTCTGAGACAGCACCGTGTGTGACGGGGACACTCCGCTTCTCAGGCTGCGGGGGCTTGTGTGACAGCCCGGCACCCGGCGCATCTCCGCAGATGCTGTGCTCGTCTCCGCATGCAGCTGCTCTTCTAGAAGCATCATCAGATCAGGTCGGTTGTTGGTGCTGTGCAGGTCGTCTGGGCAATCTCGCGGTCACCACGGCGGCCACAGGGTCGGAGCTGAGATGCTCAAGAAGCCACTGCATGTCAGGCAGCCCCCTCACAGTCCAAACAGTGCCCAACACCTCGTAGGCGCTCCAGCACTTGTCTCAAGCCCTGGGCCTGGCTTCCAGTGCAGACGATGGCAGCAAGGAGCCGGCGCCATAGGCCAGCCCGGGGCCCCTGCGCCCCCTGGTCCCACACCTCTGGGGACAGGCCCTCCTCCATGGTTCCCCTGACAACTTGGCCCCTGTGAGTTCTGGGGTGTACTTGGTGTTCCCGGGGCTGGGCTGGAGACAGGCTTCCAGACAGTTAGGGGTGGTCCAGGCACTGGGAGGGGGCCCCAGACTTGGATCTCTTTGACCCCCGAGTCAGACAAGAGCACACGCCTCAGAGCCTGGTCCCAAGCATTGGGCTCAGAGCCGCATGAAAGATTCAGTCACGACGGTCCCCTCTGCCAAGGCGTGAGGCTCGGGTGGCAGGCTCCCCACCTTCCAGGGGAGGAGGAATGTGCAGGCGTGAGGCCCAGGCTGCAGCTGGGCCGGCGCGGGCTCGCCCCTTCTGTGCCTCTCGGCGCAGTCCCTACCTGGGGCGTCTCATGAGATCATGACCGCCCACACGTGCGTGGGGAGCTGGGCTGTCCTGGGGAGATGGTCCTCCCCAGCCCTAAGCTGCAAGGAAGCTCCTCAGGGCTGGCCTGGAGGGCAGGCGAGGCCCAGACCGTGTCCAGGGCTTGGCCAAGCCTGCCCCACTGGCTGGTGGAGCCCGTCTCACCGCTGGCTGCCCCAGCAGAAGCGAGGCAGGCTGAGTGGGGACGAGGGTCGGGTGGCCCCAGGCGCCCCGCCCATGCTCTCTGCACTTGGCCCCCTAGCTCCGCACTCCCGGCCGTGACAGACTGGGGATGCAGGCCGCCAGGGGCAGACCCTGGGACACGGGTGGCGGGAGCCGCTGGAGAGAATTCCCAGCCCCACTGAGCTGTGGAAATGCTCATAGGCACGGAACGCTGGTTTTGTAATTTAAAAACACCAAATGAACCTTCGGTCATTTCAGCACTGAGGAAAGAGAATAATGAACAAGGCAGAGGAGGCTGGGTCCCCCGGGGAAGGCAAGCACCGCTCGCAAGCCTCAGTCCTCGCCGGCGGGCTGGCCATCACCGCCTGGAGCGGGAGGGGCCGCGGCCGCTGCAGACCTGACTCTGTTATATTCTTCGGGCAGCAAGAAAGGATCTGGTAAATGTTTTATGTGCCTTTTAAGAAAATTGGGCCGAGAGAGGCCTCCTATCGTCCAATAGCCTCTGCCAGCGGCGGCCAGCAATATGAAGCCTCCAGGGGGAGGGTGCTTGGCCCTCCTGGGTGGCTTGGGCTGGGGAGCGGGCGCTGTGGGCTGCAGGAAGGGCAGGGTCAAGGGCGGGCGGCCTGCCCCTTTGGAAGAAGCCAGGCCTAGGTGACAGGTCCGCACAGTGACCGTGGGCAGGGATCCAGCTGCAGACACAAGCAGATGGGGGTTCTTGGTTCTGCCCAGCCCCCTCTGCCCCCAGCGACCATGTGCCCCCTACCCCCCACCAGGTCCCCGGTGGGCGGAGCCTGAGCTAGGTGAGAGTCCCTGTCTCAGGATGGTAGCCCCTCTGTCTGGGTAAGGTCAAGAGGGTCCCCACTCCCCAGTTTTTCCATCTTTCCTTCAGATAGTCCTCTGTCCCACACACACTCTTCAGCCCAAGGAGCCAGCCCTCATCAGCAGTGAGCGGTCAGGATCCATAAGCCAGCTGGCAGCGTGTCCAGGGTCCTATGGTGACCGGAGCCCCCAACTGCCACCGGGCTCCAAGTTCCCTCTCCCAGGGCTGCTGTGAGGCCACGGGCCTTCCGAGCCGCGTAGGGGCCTGGAGCCCGCAGAGGGGCTGCTGGCTCCGGCTGCGTCGGGCTCTCCCGCTAGCAGCCTGGGGCAGGCCTGCGGGGCTTCTCCCAAGCTGGCCTTCTGCCCCTGCCTGTCCAGCAGGGAGGCCAGGTGTTCAGGACCTGGAGGGAAAGCCCATCTTCCTCCTGTACTTGAAACGGACTTCTACTTAGAACTGCCCGATTGGAGCCGAATCCGCAGCCGAGGAAGCAGACGACACAGGGCCTCCCCTTGGAAGGAGATCTCCGGGTCAGCCTGTCCCTCCTGAAGCCCCGCCACGCTCTCCTCCACCTAGGAGGAGACAAGGGTCCCCCCGGAAACAAGGGTCCCTTCCTTCCCGCTCCCCAGATGCAAAAACACAAAGGCAGGAGCGGGGGCTGTAAGGAGGAGGGAAGCTGGTGCGTGAGCAGAGCCGAGCAGGAGGCAAACCTGGGGGCCGGGAGGGGCCGGGGGCTGCCGCCACCGCCAGCGGCTCGCTTGCTGCGGCTCTGAGTTGAACGTCACGGGGAGACCAGGGAAGGCCAGACGCTCCGACTCCTGGGTTCGTGAAGACACATCTAGTTTCTCCTTCTTTCTCTGATAAAGATCGAAGACCCCTGGGGAAATGAGGCTGACCCCGAGACCCAAATGAGTTTGAACTTCAGCTCAGGTGACCCGAGAACACGGCCTTTCACAGCCTGCCGGCCGCCGGTCCATCTGTTCCCACGTGCTCTTGTCTTAGCCTCCCTTCAGGTGGACAGAGGGCCCTCACGACGGAACCCTACTCTAACCTCACCGCCACCCTCGCCAGGGCCGAGCTGTGCACGTCCCAGCTGCCCCCCGAAGACTGTGGGTTGAGTAAACCAGTCTGGAGCGAGTGGGCTGGGCAGGAGTGGGCTGTGGACAGGCAGACATTGTGTGTGACTGTAGGCCTTCAGAGTGCCACAGGGAAGGCGGGTGGGCTTGGCGCCCCTAGGAGGCTTCCCCCTGTGGGGCCGGCTCCTGGTTCTTCTCTGTCTCCCTCCCTCCGACCTGGCCCCTCACCGTCAGGCGCCCGGTCCTGGTTACCGGTCGGCCTCTGGTTCCCTCTCCCTGCCTGGGTGAGAGACGGGTCAGCACCGCGGTCAGCGCCCCCGCGCGGGAGCCCCAGGCACCCGGCACCCAGCACCCAGCACCCCACCCCGCCGCCCAGCCTGAAGCTCCTTCTCTGAGCCCGGAGTTCCAAGTCAGAGCCCCGTGGTCCACAGCCCAAGATGACTTCGGAGCACCAAGATGCCCCACGTGTCCCCACGCCCTTTGCCCACTGCTGGCTGGAAGGTGGATGGGCAGAAGTGAGGGCGTGGCGAAGGAGGGGAGAATGAAGAGGCTGGAGCGGGCCTGGGATCGCGGAAGGACAGATGGCCCCACTTTTCTTCAGCCAAACTCCGGCAATGTCTGTGGGCTGACAAACTTGCATCAGAAATAATGCTTTTATGATCAGAAACCGAAACGTAGGGCCCATGTGTGTCTGAAATAATACCAGTTACGCATCGCCTTGGGGAAAGGGCATCGGGTGCCGACAGGACCCTTCTGCTTGCGGTATTCAGTGCGCTGAGCACGGGGAGCCCACGGGCCGGAACAGGGCTGTGCCCGTCACACCTGGGGCTGGCCCGTGCTGCCATCGGCTCCCCTGCCCGGAGTCAGGCCCTCCACAACGCCCTAGAACCTTCCGAGGTGGACGCGGGGACGCCAGAGCCCCTTGTGCTGAGAGGGACGCCCAGCAGACGGGAAATCAGCCGCTGCAGAAATGCCACTGCCGGCGGAGGCTGATGCCGCCGCCCAGCCCGCGCAGGGAAGCCAGCCCCGCCGAGGGGGCTCCGGGTGCCCATGCGAGGGAAGAGCAGGGCCTGCCCCGTGCCCCCACTCAGAGGGGCCGCCGCCAGCCGGCCTGTCCCGGGGACGCTTCCACTTCCCTGGGAGGGTGTGGATGTGCCGAGCACAGTCCCCTTGTGTAGCTGCGACGTGGAAGGATTTCCCGCCCCCCCCCGTGCCTCAGTTTCCCTGTTTTCGGGCTGTCCTCCAGAAGGAGTGACGTCATGGTCATGAGGCAGGAGACCCAGCGGCTTTCAGCAGGCACGTGCTCAGCGCCCGAGCGCCCGGCCTGGGCCCCTTCACGGTGCGCTGCCTCTGCCCCCCCCCCCGACCCCCTGCGTGGTCCCGGTGAGGCCCCGCCTTCAAAGAGCTCACGGTGGGAAGCACGTGCAGGTTGCCACGGAAACACAGCCTGTGGGCTGGAGGATGGGCCCCAGAGGGCCTCGGGTGAGGTCGGGAAAGACGAATGAGTTTCTGAGGAGAGCAGGTCACGGAGGAGGTGGGGCGGGGACGCATGACCTTCTGGAACACCAGAGACAGCCTCACACACGCCGTTCATTAACCCGGGTCCACGCAAGGCTCGCGGCGGCTGCTCACATACAGCAGCCGAGCAGGAGCAACCTCTACCCGCCAGGCCTGGTCACCTGCGTCGCGGGTAGTTCTGGCCCGGAGAGCAGGGGGCCCCCACGGTCAGCCAGGCCAGACCCCAAATCCTGAGCGCTCCTCGCCCCTCCCCCACCAGGGACTGCTTGGCACTCAGCCTCCCCGGGCCCCCGAGGTACCCGTGCCCGGCCCTGCTGGGCACACGAGGTCCCTGCTGTGCGCCTGCTCTCGTGGGGCTGACTTCCTCCCCCGGGGCTCTGGCCAGCTCCGCCCGGCTGCAGGGGAGGGGTCCTTCCCGGGCACAGCTCTGAGCTGTGTCCCGGAGTGCCCTGGTCCGAGCGTGGCCCTTGGCAGATGCGTGGGGAGCAGGTGGCTGTCCCGCTGGGGCTGTGGCACTGGGGTGATTCTGCGAGGGGAGGGGTCTCGCCACCCACGGCGTCCTCGGCCCACCGGGGACCACAGGCGGGGACGTTACCTCCGGAGCAGACTGGCGGCTCCTGTGGGATTGCCCGTGGGTGCGGCTTGCACCCATCTCCACCTGCCCGTGGCCCACCTGCCGCGCTGTTTCAAGTGGCAAGTCCGTGTCCCTTGCCACTGTCCTCTGCATGCGGGGCAGTGTCCCTTAATCAAGCACTTGGTCTAGGGAGGCCTGACTGCAAGGGTGTGGTGGTCTGAGGGGAGAGGCAGGGAGGGGCCCAGTGTTCTCGGGGGTTGGGGAGCTCATAAGCTCTGTGGGCTGCGACCCTGCAGAGACACCTCCAGGTCGAAGCACACAGCCCAGGGCCACCAGCCCTCCCAGCCGGGACCCCAGCTCCGTCTGCCTTTCCTTTGCCTGGGAAAGCCCTTCTGCCTTTGGCCTTGGGCCTGACGTCGGGTCCCTCCAGGGGCCCAGGGTGAGTCCTGCGGGCTGCTCTCTCTCTGCTCCCTGGGGGAGGTTTGCTCAAAGGCTGTAATCATGACCGAGGAGTGTCCTCGTCCCCACCGAAAGCACAGGCCCTGACCTTCGCATATTTCCTTTCCCCTCTGCCCTGACGCATCATCTTTTAAATTCTCGGATTTCTCAGGAGGCTGGAGTAGGCGAGGTCGCCCAAGGGCACCTCCTCCTCGCAGGGCCCAGGCAGCGGGGGGCCTCACCGTCTGTGGCTGGCTAGGCGGCCCTTCCTTGTCCGAAGGTGTGGTCTCCCGAGGTCCTGAGTGTCAGGAGGGCTGGGGTGACCCTCAAGGCAGAGCTGCATGCAGCAGACTCCGGGCAAGATGGGCCTGGCTCGGATCCCAGGCCCCCACGGCCTCTTCTGCTACCTTCTCGCTGTCGCTTGCCCTTCCGGAACATACGGGGAAGCTGGTTGGGGGTAACACGGGGTCCCACTGCCCCAAATTTCATGCTCTGAGGGCATCCTCTACCGGGAAGAAAAGAAGGCCAGGAGGCGGTGGCCGAGAGCACTGTCGGGGGCTGACGGCCGGTGAGCCGGTGCCAGGGCCTGCCGTCCGCCTCGGACCCTCACGGCGTCTCCAGCCTCTGGCCTCCGGTCCCCCTGGAGCCTACAGTGCCTTTCCTGGGCCCCAGCGAAGAGCCAGAGCCCACTGTCGATCACAACCCTGGGGTCCAGCCTTCCCCAGAAGGCGCCCCCAGAGACCTCCAGACAGCTCTGCGTTCGTATCAGCATGGCCTGTGATGACCCCCAGCTCCCCGGCCAAGGAACCATAGCAGTGAGGGCTTCGAGCAGTCAGGCAGGAAAAAGGGGCTGAGAAATCGGTTTTCTTTACCTGGGATCCACAGATGTATTTGATCAGAGGTCACTTGTTCCCTCTAAGCTCCATGTGTCTTGGCTCATGTGACGGGAAGAGCACCAGGGCCAGCTGAGACGCAGGACCACGGCCGAGACCCCCAGCCGGCAGCGGGGGAGAAGCCCCACCCCTCTTGTCTCACGGCGACTAGAGGCAAGGACGCCTTTCAGGGGCCGGTGAGCACAGGGTCACCATCCACCCTGAGACGGTCCGGCCGTGGTACCGCCCTTCCTCTCCCAGGACCACCCTGGGCCTTGTCTTTCCATCGAGGTCTCTGGGGCTCCCCCTCCGGCCCTTGAGTGGTCTGGGGGGTGAGGCTCAGGAGCGGCCTTCCCCTCCTGTCTGTCTGAGCTGGGCTGGGCAGCGGGGGCCCCAGCGGAAAGGCTGGTGGGGACTGTGCCGGGTCAGTCCATTCCCGAGAAGCCAGGAAGGATGGGGCTGTGGACAGGGGCGACCTAGAGTGGACAGCGGTGTGTCTGGGCCCTGCTGAGGGGTGTGCTCGGTCCAGCCTCTGGCTGTGTCCTGAGGCCAGGGGCAGCCGGGAGCCTATGCCCTTGCCGGGGCACTAGCTCGGGGCCAGCAGGGAGGTGGGGCTGGCAAGGCCGAGGGGTATGGCCCTGCCTGGGGACAGGTCCCTCCTCCCTGGAGGCATCATCCATCAGCCTTGGGCAAAGAAATCCTGTTAAATTCTCTGCTCTGTGGTTGGTGATCTCTCACACAGACGTCACGCCTGCCTGTTGGCGAGCGGAGTGTCCCCCGCATCCCACGCCCTGGCCGCCCTGGCCGCTGGAGCTCAGCCTCCGGAGTCTCTGGAGGGGGCAGGAGAGAGCTCCCCGTGGGCAGCGGGAGTCACAGCTAATTAGCGGGAAGGGGATGAGCCGGAAACTCCACCAGGGGCAGCATCCCCTCACCTGGGAGGGAGCTCCTCGCCCGCATGTCCGGGAGGCGCTGTGTTGGCGCAGGTGTGATTTGGACAAGGACGTGCTTTGGAAGCAGGAGACCAGCCTGACCCCAAACCCCCTCCTGGGGAGCCAGCTCGGGCCCCTTCCTTCCTGCTTGGGGTCTGCTCCTGGGGGTCTGGGGGACAGTCCGTCTCCTTCAGGTGTGCAGCCTGAGAACTTGGCCCCCCAAATCCAGGGAAAGCAGAGAACAGACACTCAGAGGGCCCCTCCTCTGAACCTAGATTTTCTTATTTATTTATTTTAAAGATTTTATTGATTTCAGAGAGACAGAGCACAGGCAGGGGGAGAGGCAGAGGCAGAGGGAGAAGCAGACTTCCCGCTGAGCAAGGACCCCGATGTGGGACTCGATCCCAGGACCCCAGGAGCATGACCTGAGCCAAAGACAGACGCTTCACCGACTGGGCCACCCAGGCATCCCGTGGACCTACATTTTAAAAGGTTATCTGCCCACTACTTGGGGTGCTGGTTTTTCTAGAATCTGGAGCGCACGCCCCTGCTGGCAGCCGGCACGACTGGGAGCTAACAGGCCTGGCCTGGAGGCGGGGAGGGCAGGCCTGGGGCCTCTCTCCCTGAGTGCAGTGCTTTGGGGCGGCCCTCAACCTTCAAATGCCAGGTTCTTCCCGGCTGAGCCTCCGGTGGTGTCCCCTAACCCTTGGCTGGTGTCTGCTGACCCGGGACCTGGGGTCACCCTCAGGCCCTCGTCCTGAAGACAGGTTCTTTGCAACAGTGGACCTGCCAGACAGGGCGTGACCGAGAGCCGGGCCAGGCTCACCAAACGGGGAAGCGGAAGGAGGGGTCTCTGTAGGGGCTTGGGGCTGCAGGTGCCGGCAAGAGCGGGGGCCGGAGGCCACGTGCCCCCAGGCAGGCCTGCATAGGCACGGTCAGCGGCGGCAGTGAGCCCCTGCGGGTCAGCTGGTGGGACGGATGAGACAGGAGGCAGCTTGGCCAGCAGCCGCTCCCCACGGCATGCGGGACAGGATTTGGGGGAAGGACTCGGGGGCATGCCCCCCAAACCACGAGAGTTGCCCACACGGGGAGAGTGGCCAGGTGTGGGGCAGAGGGAGGCCGCAGGCATGTCTGTGCTCCGGGGGGTCCAGAACCCTGGGCTGATTCCAGGGAGCCGGCCGTGGCCAGCTCGCCCGTGTCTTCCCAGGCAGGATGCCCCTCTCTGCCCAAGTCAACTTGCTGAGATAGGCAGGCAGCGGAGGTAGGGGTGGGGCTGGAGGAGACGCCACGCGGCCCATGGGGTCAGAGCACCCCGGGCTCACATCACCATGGGTCTCGCTCTCCTGGTCACGTTGTGAAGGCGACCACGCAGGAAGAGCACAAACTTGTCACACGGGGATTATGAAGCGTTGCCAGGTCAAGTCCCAAAATCAAGGTGGAGGGGCTGGAGGCAGCCCCCGGGGCCTGACTGACGGCGGCTGTGTGACCACCCCCTCCTGGGACGGAAGAGCCCAGCCCCCAGGTGGCACGCTGTCACCGGGGCTTCGAGGAGCCCCATTTCCCTGCAGCCCGGCAGCACAGGCCATCCCCTGCCCACTGAGGCTCTGACCCCTCGATCCATGGGCGCCACCTGAGCCTTCAAGGGGACATCAGGTCCCCACAGACCCTGGGCCGCTGGGGGCTCCGCCTGCCCCCTGGGAGCTCCGAGAGGGCACATCGGGTGAGGGAGGCCCCGAGGGGCGCGGTGCGGGGGGCACGTGTGACCGACCGAGGTTCCCTCCACACACAGCGCAGCCGTCCTGACTCCCTGCAGGCCTCACCCAGCGGCTTTGCTACAAGGGGCCTCAGCTCCAGGAGCTGCTGCTGCTCCCCTCACGGTCCCGCCATCCCCGTGGCCTCACGTCCACCCTCCCGCACAGCCCGGAGCCCCTCCGAGGGCGATCCAAAGTGCAGATGCTCGTGGGGTGCCCGCCTAAAGGTGAGGAGCACCGGGCTGTGAGGAGCCAGGCTTCGTGGCTCCGTCCCTCCTACCTGGCTGGATGCCAGCCCCCCGTCCCGTGGAGAGTGGGCAGCCGGGCTCTGTGTGGAAGGGCAGGAACAGCCCCCTTCTCGGGCCAGCACAGGCCGCGTGGGGGTGTCCGGGCCCTGGGTGGGGTTTGATGCCCCCCAACCAGCAGGTGCTGAGAACAAGGTACTTCCTCCTGCGTGTCTGCACTGAGCTCCGTGCTGGTTGCCTGCTGGGGAGACACCCAGCCCTCAGTGCTGGAAACGCCATCCCAGATGAGATGAGCCAAGCAAGGGACACATGCCACCTTCCACAGCTGCCGTAGCCAGATCTGCGTCTCTGATGCCGAGAAAGCTCTGCAAATGGACAGCGGGGTAATTTTTTCCACCCAGGACTGGACCAGGGCCAGGGTCTCCCTGAGAACAGGCCAGAGACGTGTCAAGTGCTTTGGAGACAGACAATGGACCAGAGCGGGATGCTGGCACGGGGACAGCCCAATGCAGGTGACCCCACCGGGGTGCAGAGAGGGAGGCCCCGACTGCCGCCGCCCCTGTGCCTGAAGGAGGTGAAAAGACTAGGGAGGAACTGAGGGTCAGAGGGATTGGAGCCTGCACGGAAGCTCAGATGCTCCGCAGCTCACTTGGCTTCATTCACGCTAATTAGGAAGAGGTCATGAATATTCATGAGCCGGCAGCCTTGCCCAGGTAGCTGAGGCGGCGCTGGCTCCAGTCTCTTGGGATTTGGAGCCACGAGGCGCTATTTGCAGACAGGTCTTTGTCAACAGGGAGCAGAGCTGGATTTACGAGTTCTGAGCCCTCAGCTCTGGGCACAGCTCAGCCGGCACGGTGGGGTGGGGGCCCTGGTCTGGGAGACTTCGGGCATCGAGTCCTCGCGATGCTGGCGGTGGCCGGATGACCTCGGCTTTGTCATCAGGGAGCAACAGAGCAATCGCGTGGCCCCAGATGCTATGACAAACGTGCCGGAAATCGAGTGCTCCACGCTGCAGATAAGCACCCCTTTCTTTCCCTCCCCCGCTCCCCAAATGATACCGGTGAGCTCCAAAGACAGGTGGGGTGGAGCTCCTGGCCACCTGGCAGGGCCACAGGCACCCACGCCGGGCTCAGGGATGTGTCCAGCCAGGTCCTCATCAATACGCTCATCGGTAAGGACCTGATCAATAGCTCCATTTCCTTCCATGGGCGTCGTCAGCGGCCCCGGCTCCTGGCTCGCTGGGTGGAGGCAGAACTTCGCTTCCAGAAAGGGGCTGAGGGGTTGGCAGGGAGGGGCTGGGCCTTGCGGTCCCTTGAGGCCCCAGGACCTTGTCTGGGGACATCGCAACCACCAGAGCACTCCTCCTCTTCCTCCTCCTTCTTTTATTTTTCCCCCCACATTTTATTCTTTATATATGTTTCCAGCTTTACTGAGCTAGAATTCACGAGTAACATTGTGTCAGTCATACTTTTTTTTTTTTTAATGTAAGCTCTGTGCTGGACACGGGGCTTGGACTCACCACCCTGAGCCGGCCAGGTGCCCCTTGGAGCTCTCCTCTGGCTCTCTGGGGCTTGCCCACCTTGACCTGACCCTGGGGGTCCTCACCAAAGCACTCGAGAACCCAGGGGTGCCAGGTCCCCCTTCCTGCCCCTCCGCAGAACTCCAGCCCCACAGCCCCTCTAAGAGGCGGTCTGTCCAGGGGTTCCCACAGAGGGTGGGGCCAGCAGCCTCCCCTGGGGTAGGGGGGCCAGCATCCTGGTCTGCTGTCAGTTCCTGAGCTGACCGGGCCCTGCCCCCCTGCCCTGGCTGCACTTCCAGAGGGAATGTGCTGATTTGAAAATCCAGTCACCTGGCCAGGAGCCTGTGCTTGGTTAGGGCATCCCTGCTCTCAGAGCCTGGGAAGTGAGGGGCGGCCCCCCATTTATGGGCAGGAGGCCCAGCTGGGGAAAGGGCTTGCCCAGGTTCCCCTGCCTGGAGGGGGCAGGATCAGACCTGGGCTTAGGTCTCCTGACTCGGGGTCCCATGGCTCACACATGCCACTCCAAAAGTGGGGGCCCAGGGCACGTGCCCAGGGGCGGAAGTGACAAGCGGGGAGGGGCCTTAGCTCTGCCGGGATCTGTAGGGAGCAGAGGTCTTCCCACGCCAAGGGCCAGCAGGAGCGCGAACGAGGCCCCCCCCCCCGGCAGATGGGGCCAGATTTGTGGATCGAGTCCCAGGTTCCGACTTGAGGTGCTCCTCGCTCCCTTGGAGGTCCCTGGGCCTGCTCGGCGGGGCTTCGTAGGCATTGATGGAGCCCGGTCCAGGCAGGATGGCCCCGGGCCTGCCCAGCCCCTGGCTTCGGGTGTCTCCTCGAGGGTGTCAGGGTCGGGTGGGGAAGAGGGGTGCCCGCAACCAGCAGTTTGGGGCCCCTGTGGACCAGCCGTGTTGGGCCGGCCCCGGAACTCGCACGGTGCTCCACCCTCAGCACAGGTCTCCCATCGGGCCGGCTTTCCCCCAGCAGGAGGAGCCATCCAGCCTGCGGCCCACCTGCCCGCCCTGCCCTGGAGCCCCTCCTCCCAGGAACACTGCCTGGGTCCATCCCAAAGGCTCAGGCTAGGAATCTGCCGGCGGCCAGCTGGCTGGGACAAAGGGCTTTTCTGTGCCGACAGCCCTCAGGATGCAATTCTTCACACAGAGCTGGGCTTACTCCCCTAAAGCCTGCTCAGGGGCCTCTGCCAGAAGATGCGCCTGCCAGCTCACGGGGCAGGCATGGGTCCAGAGGCCTGTAGTCTGGGTCCTGGGTTAGGACACCTAGGCAGAGCCCCACGTAGGGATCCTGGACCCCAGAGTTGAGCACAAAGCTCCTGGGTTGCTCAATAGCCCCTGGGACAGGTCCCAGGGCCTCCGGGGCTAAGGCGCAGGCTGTGCCTCGGGGCCACCCTCGGCCCAGCCCTTTAGCTCCACGCCCGGACTCCGAAGGCACTTGACTTGCAACCCCAGGTCCAGCTCCTTGGCTGTCAGCCGAGGGACCCTTCCCTTTGCGGAAGAATGATTTAGTAGTCATTTAGCAGTGGCCCCGTTCGGCAGCTGCCAGACCCTGAGCCAGGTCCCACATGCTTGGCTGGCAGCCTCCCTCCATCCACACAACGACCCTGTGAGTTGGGACTGTTGCTCTCCCCACTGAGTGGAGGAAGCACGGTCAAGAGGCATCGGCCAGCCTGGCAGAGCCCGTGTCTGAATCCACGCGTCATCTCCCTGCTGCACAAACACCCAATTCCCTCACTCAGGACAGAAGATCCCTCTTGCTGCATTCTTTCCCTTGGAGCTGGGGCCTCTTCTGGAGTGTGTTTATACATAATTAACTACTTAGCAGAGAAGCAGGCAGGGCTGGGGGTGGGGCGGTGGGCAGAGACACTCAGCTGTGAAATTGGAGTCGGGCCAGTGGCGGATCGATAATCTGTCTAAAAAGATCCTGCACAGTGTTGAGGGCAAGAGCCAGCTCATAGGACACCCAGCTCACAGGGGTGCTCTTGAAGGTCGGGGAGGTGGGCCAAGCCCCACTCCGGTAGGCTCTGCAAAGAGACCAAGCTATGGGACACGCAGGCGAGGGAGCCAGGGGAAGGTGTTAGAGCAGCAGGCCCAGATCCAGTCACCGGCGTGAGCGTCCGTATCTTGGGGAGGGGCCTGTCTTTCTTCCTCTGCGACTGCCCACTCCTCTCCTCCAAGGAAAACATTTTGGGGTCTTTAAACTGTGATACTTAGAAGAAATCGGGGCCTCCCAACCACCCTCTCCCCTCTGTCCTGCCCATCAGCTAGCATCTGTGTGGCCTTCACGGGACCAGCAACGGTGTCTCTATAAAGGGTCTGGTTGGAAATATCTGTGGCTGAGGACAGAGAAGGGCTCTGTCCCTTTGGAGATGAGGCCCCAGGGAAGCCTTTCTGCGAGAGGCTGGAGGGTGTGATGGGCAGAGCTGTCCGTGGTGCTGAGAGCAGGAAGCCGAGCCAGCCAGTCCCAGCTGGGAGGCAGGCCCCAGGAGCCCCCTGGCCCGGAAGATTCTTGTCTCTGCGTAGTGCTCAGCATGACCTGGGTGCAGGACACGGCATTCCCTCAAGCATTCCTCACTGGTAGTGTGTGCTGGACCGGGGCTCCTGCTGGGGGATTCCATCCCAAGGCCAGGCCAGGGTCCTTCTAGCAGCCCCAGGGAAAAGGCAGCCAGGGCCAGCCTGGGGCTCTGGTGGGGCGGGGTCCACTGTGCCTCAGGGGGAGGGTCCCATGGGCAGGACTGACTGAGAGGAGTGCTTCAGGGCAGCCAGGGGGCCAGCATGACCCCCGACTTGAGGAAGGGCAGGGCAAGGTGCCAGGCCTGTGAAGTGAGAGCCGCTAAATCCTGATCCATGCCTGATAGATAACAGGGAAGTCAATGAGAAGAAAGGAGTAGCTCTGAACCTTCCCCAGGTCCCAGCGTCCTTGCTCCCGCCTGATCATTCCTCCCAGGTATCATGTGCCCAGAAGCCCAGGACCAATACAAAACATCCTCTCAGCCTGAGTGTGCAGGGTCCAGGCCAGGGTGGGGTTGATGGGTGGCTCAATAGGGCCCCACCCTGGGCCTGGCTTCCCTTATGCCCTTTGACAGGTATCCATCCACCCATCCATCCACCCATCCACCATCCACCCATCCATCCATCCATCCATCCATCCACCTTCCATCCACCATCCACCCATCCATCCATCCATCCATCCACCATCTACCCATCCATCCATCCAACCATCCATCCATCCACCATCCATCCATCCGCCCATCCATCCACCCATCCACCCATCCATCCATCACCATCCATCCATCCATCCATCCACCATCCACCCATCATCCATCCATTCATCCACTCTTCTACCATCCACCATCCATCCATCCACCCATCCATCCACCCATCCACCCTTCACCATCCACCATCCGCTCATCCACTATCCATCCATCCATCCATCCACCCTTCCACCATCCACCCATTCATTCATTCACTCATCCATGCATCCAACATGTTTACCCAGCTCCTACTAAAAGCCAGACACTGTGTACAAGGCCTACAGACTCCCTTCTGAACTTACTTTGTTGGCAGAGGTGCAGGGTAGGGTGAGACCCATGTACAAGGTACAGTAAGCTTTCTGGTGGTGAGGAGACCTAGGGAGAGAAATAAAGCCTGGCTTTGGGGTAGAGTGTGGGGAAGTGAGGGAAAACACCCCTGAAGTGTTCTTTTCCAGCGGAGCACTGACCACACTTTTCATGTGCCCCCTTCCTCAGGGTTATTTGGGTTTTGAAGGGCCTGTTGTGGTTGACCCTAGAAAGAATGGCGGAACATCATGTGTAGTGTCACCGGCTGAGATGGGGGGGGCAGATCAGGGTGTGGCTAGTGACAGTTTGGAGACCCCCCGCAGGGTCGTGGGAGTACATACAGGACCCCGCATCTAGGCTGAGCTCGCCAGCACTGCCCCCTCCTCATGGGGGCCTCTGGAACCCCACTGGGTCCTGGTGCTGATGGGCCCCTCCCGGCCCCCACTGTGGGTCCTTGCTGCCTCTTTCTCAGTGCCGCTGGGACTGGGGACCCAGCTGAATCTCCCACCTTTAATTCAAATCCCTGTTTATGCCACCAACTGGTTACCATGGAAATGTCCTTGGGACAGGGTAGAGGGTGGAGAGGGCCGGGGAGGGAGGGGGCAGGCTGCTCCTGCAGAGATGACCTTCCACTTTTGTCAGCAGGGATCCTCATTGTTGGTGTGACACTGGCTGGGGGCACATCTGGGGCACATCTGGGGAAGGGTCTCGGGGGGGCCTGTTCTTTCCTCCTCTTGGCCTCCACCAGGGATCACCCTCGTAGGGGACACAGGGCTCCTGCCACAAAGGCCGTGGGGCTCGGGGCCAAGGGGGGTCCCTCTTCTGAAGCTGGTCTCGTTTGTGTGTGAACTGGGGCTTTTCCTTTCCTCTGAGACAGCAGCGTGAGGAGCAGCTGGAGGGAGGGGTCCGGAGGCCTGGAGTAAGTGTCTAATTCAGCGGCAGCTACGATGATGATGTCTAGGCTCCCGCAAGAGTGCTTTCCAGCCGGGTGCAGGAGGGGAGGGACGGCCTTGCAAATTAATGAGTTAGACCCGACTAATCTTGCTGCATTAGCAAATCTGCAGGGAGAGCCAAATGAGGTTGGACAGATGTGTGTGAGTGCGCACGCCAGCCACAGGCCCATGTCCGCCGGAGCCTGGCCCTAGGCACGGGGAGAGACGGGCCTGCTGGCCTCCCCTGGGCTCTCTGGCTGAATTTGCCCATGAGAATGGCCATCAGGAGCCACCATCTCGGCCGCTCGAGCTGGCCGAAGTGAAGGGAAACAGAAGGCAGACTTGACTTACTGCGGACAGCGGCGGGCTCCTGCTGAGAGCCGGGAGTCTCTCTCCCTGTGCAAGTGCCTCACCTCCCCCCACGTTCGAGCCCCTGCTGCAGGCCAGGACGCCAGGCTGGCTCCAAGCACTTGCTGGGGGCTGGGGGCCGGGCTAGACCCTCCTCATGAGTCCTTGGGCCTACATTCCTGGGTGCTCCTTCTTCCAGGAAGGCTTCACAGATTGGCCCAGCCCCCCATGCACCCCCTTCTCATCTGACCCCAGCCTGACAATCGCAGGAACACCCGACTTTACCAAGGCCTGGGGAGTGAACCTAAATGCAGAGGCTTGAGGGATCCTCCGCATCCCCAAAGCTGTCACGTTTGCCGAGGGATGAAGGGAGAAGGAAAGGACACTTCACCAGCTAGTGACAAATCTGTGTCTGGCTCACCTTCCTAGATGGCCAAACGAGTGTAATGATGACCTCTGCTTCATAGGGATGCTGAGATCGTTGGAAGAGGCTTCCAGAAGGACCCAGAGCATGGTTGGCCTCTGTTACTGATAAGGGAGTATGAAATTGGCTGGAGACTGTGAAGCAAGGCGCAGTTCTCTTTGTTCTAGGACAGCGCGGAACAGGGATTTCTTAGGAGCAGAGGTAAAAACGGGGCTATGGGGAGTTTCTCCCATCCACCGGTGCTCGTCACCCTCCCTGGTCCCTTCTCTGAGAGGGGAGATCCCCACAGGTTCTCAGCCTCCTGTGGCCTGTGTCCTGGGGAGGAGATGGCTTTTCTTGGTCCAGGTGAGACACAAGGTCATCCAGGGTGCCTTCCTCCTTCCTTTGCATCCAGCTAGTGACAGGCCAGGCCTGCTCACTGGCTCCTGGATCAATCCAACTCTCCGATCAACTTGGTGGGCCTTCTAGTGCTTAGCCCAGAGTCGGCTTGTGGAAGGGACCTAATAAATACAGGACGGACCCAAGGTCTGGCACTGCTGGGGGGTGGGGGTGTGTGTGAGGATCCTGCCTGCGGAAAGAGGACTGAATCTGTGAGGGTGCACCGAAGGAGAGCCGTGCGCTGGGCTGGGCAGTCCAGGGTTCCCAGAGGGAAGGCTTCCCTTGGCTCCAGGAAATGGCAGACCGCGGGGTGCTAGCAGGAGGCCATCTCTGTAGGGACACAGGCCTGTCCTGGGAGATGCTCTGCTCAAGGACTGAAGGTCCTGAAGCCATGTGGGCTGGGTTGGAACCCCTGTCCCTGCGGCGTGACCTCGGGCATGTGGCCTAACCTCTCTGTGCAACTGCCTCCTCACCCAGATGCAGGGACAACAGGAGCCCAGCTAATGGGGGTGCTGCGGTGAGAGCTCATCACTGCTGACTGGCCTCCACTCAGGGCTGAGCGTTCTGAAAGCTCTGGTGGTGGGCACGGAGGAGGACAGCCGTGAGAAAAGCCCCTGGGGGTCTCCAAGCGGGTGTGAGAGGCTCAACCTGGAGCCAGAGGGCAGGTGGGCTGAAGGCAGGGGCAGGGGAGATGGGGAGAGGAGGAGGCCGAGGGTAATGGGGGCGGGGCGACCAGCTGGGAGGGGCTCTGGGGAGATAGGGAGGGGGTATGGGTTGAGAGAGATGGGGAGGGGGCAGGGGCCCCTGGGACTGATGCCTGTCACTCCGGAGCATCCCCAGGTCTGTCCGGATGGGGAGAGAGGCAGGGCGTTGCAGACAGACATTCTGCACCTTCGAGGGCGCGCCCTAGGCCAGGGAGCTCAGTCAAGTCCGCAGCCTGTGCTCTGCTCCCACCCCGGCCGGTGTCCGCGTGGGGGCTCCGGCTCCGGCGCGCAGGGATGGCCGCGGGTGCCTTTCTGCGCGGCGGGCGCCCTCTGCCCCCCGCGGACTGGGCTGCGAGCACAAAGCGGCCGCTCCCAACCC
>LNAC01000048.1:6588141-6599211 GCA_002007465.1 Ailurus styani | reverse complement strand
GTGAGGCCGGGCCGCGGTCCTGGTGCATCTCACGCCCCTCTCTTCCTGCACAGCGCCGACGGGGACTTTGCAGTCACCCACCTGACCAAGGCCCACCTCTTCCACGACGGGCGGGTCCAGTGGACGCCCCCCGCCATCTACAAGAGCTCCTGCAGCATCGACGTCACCTTCTTCCCATTCGACCAGCAGAACTGCACCATGAAGTTCGGCTCCTGGACCTACGACAAGGCCAAGATCGACCTGGTGAGCATGCACAGCCGCGTGGACCAGCTGGACCTGTGGGAGAGCGGCGAGTGGGTCATCGTGGACGCGGTGGGCACCTACAACACGCGCAAGTACGAGTGCTGCGCCGAGGTGTACCCCGACATCACCTACGCCTTCGTCATCCGGCGCCTGCCGCTCTTCTACACCATCAACCTCATCATCCCCTGCCTGCTCATCTCCTGCCTCACCGTGCTCGTCTTCTACCTGCCGTCCGAGTGCGGCGAGAAGGTCACGCTCTGCATCTCCGTGCTGCTCTCGCTCACCGTCTTCCTGCTGCTCATCACCGAGATCATCCCGTCCACCTCGCTCGTCATCCCGCTCATCGGCGAGTACCTGCTCTTCACCATGATCTTCGTCACGCTGTCCATCGTCATCACGGTCTTCGTGCTCAACGTGCACCACCGCTCCCCGCGCACGCACACCATGCCCGCCTGGGTGCGCAGGGTCTTCCTGGACGTGGTGCCCCGCTTGCTGTTCATGAAGCGGCCGTCCGTGGTCAAGGACAACTGCAGGCGGCTCATCGAGTCCATGCACAAGATGGCCAGCGCCCCCGGCTTCTGGCCCGAGCCGGAGGGAGAGCCCGGCCTCGTGGGCGGGGTGCAGAGCCGCGGCCCCACGCGCTCCCCGTCCTTCCGCAGCTCCCGGAACGAGCTGGCCAAGCCCCAGCCAGCCTGCGAGCCGCCCTCAGACCGGGTCCCTGCCCTGCAGCCCTCAGAGGCCGACCCCGGGAGCCCCTGCCCCTCGCCCGACTCCTGCCACCCGCCCACCAGCGCCCGGGCCCCAGGGCTCACCAAAGCCCGGTCCCTGAGCGTCCAGCACGTGTCCGGCCCGGCCGAAGCAGTGGAGGCCGGCGTCCGGTGTCGGTCTCAGAGCATCCAGTACTGCGCTCCCCGAGACGAGGCCGGCTCCCCCGCCTTTCCGAAGGCCAGCGCCGCCGAGCTCCCGCCCCCAGACCAGCCCTCTCCGTGCAGGTGCCGGTGCGGGAAGGAGCCGTCCCCCAACGCCGTGCGCAAAGCCCGGGCCACCCGAGTGCCGCCCCGGCAGCTGCCCCTGTCTCCGGCCCTGACGCGGGCGGTGGAGGGCGTCCACTACATCGCCGACCATCTGAAGGCCGAAGACACAGACTTCTCGGTGAGTCTCTGCCGGTGGCTGGGCACGCTGTGTCTGCTCCCGTTCCCTCCCTGGAGGACGGGGTGGCCCGTGAAAAATCCAGTAGCCAGGCCCCAGACCTGGGCCACTAAGCTCGGCGGGGCACGTGGCCACAGCCCACCCCCGCTCTCTGCCCCCAGTGTCTGGGTCTGGCAGGAGTGAGAGTGACCTGCAGGGGTGTCCTCTGTGTCGTCCGGGACAGGGGGAGCCTGCAGGCGGCAGGGAGGTCTTGCCCGGGAAGTCTGGACCCCACTGCTGGCCACTGGGAAGGCCCCAGGAGTGGGGCCAGGAGGGACTGGGGCTGGCTGGGCCCCCGGGCTGGGGTGGGGGGTAGTGAGAGGGACTGAACAGAGGCCTAGTGGGGAGGAGCGGACTGGGGTCTGGGGCGCAGCCCTGCATCTCTGGCCAGCACCCCGCGTGTCCAGGGGAGAGAAGGAGCGGGGAGCTATGGGTGTAGGGGCAGTAACGCTGGTTCAGCCGCAGGGAACCGGGGACCCAGGGAGCCGGTCCTCCTGTGCGGGCTTCTCAGTCACCAGCAGGGATCAAAGGAGCCCAGACAGCGTCCCCAGCCCCTCTGCTGAGCATCGGCCCGGAGGCCTGAGACGGGACACTCCTTTGTCCCCAGTTCCTGGAGGAGCCATCCCCAGACAAGCCCCGGCTGGTGGGCAGTGGGCCCGGGGCCCGCCATGAAGGAACCGTTCCTTTGTCCTTCAGCTGATCCTTGCCTGCCGATCATGGGGTCGCGGTGGGGACGGGGGCCTCAGGGGCCGGGATTCCCGGTGCAGACTTAGCGGACACTCAGGTCGCCACGGAGCCAGGGCGGAGGGAGGGGTGTCTGCCAGGGTCCAGGCTGATGGGGAGCTCTCAGGTCAGAGCATGGGCAGAAGTGGGGGCCCACCCTCCCTGCTCAGTCTGTGGAGCCATCTCCCTCATGGGCACCCCGGGCCCGGCAGCCATTCTGCTGCATTGACCTTGGCCTTGCCAGCTGTCCGGCCCGGGGGCGCCTGCTGCTGCCGCTGATGCGGACACAGCTCCCCCTTGTCCCTGCCTGCACCTCGGGTCACGGCCCCTGATTGTGTGGGGGACACGTGTGGCCCCAGGACCACCGGCCCCGTGGCTGAGCGAGCCGTGGACAGGATCAGGGGCCCTGGGCCCACGTGGCACAGCCCTGGGAGTGGGACACCCTGTGCAATCTCAAGAGGCTGGGAAGCCATTGTGGAGGTTTCCGGAAGCTTCTGCCTGGGAGAACCTGCTTCTGGGACCCCATTTTGCTAACCGCTCTTGAAACAGCGGACAGCGCCCTGACTGGACGCGCAGGTCTGAGTTCCGCTGGAGAGGGGCCGACCCTTCAGGAGCGTGCCCAGAATCCGGACGGGCTCTGCGGCCGTGCGCACCTGTCTGGCTGGGGCCCAGCCCCGCGCTTATCCCCGCGGCGTGACGGGTCGCCGTGACCTGGTTTTGGCTTCGGAGCGACTCCAGGCTCTGGGGAGCCCAGCTGCCTTGACGCGGGTGGACCTTGGATGCTCTGGGCGGCTTTGTTCGCGAGGACTTTCATCCTCAGGATGGGGGACGCGCCCAGGGGATCAAAGACAAAGCGGGGGATGAGGCCGCGGGCTGCTGCTCAGCCTTCCTGGAACGGAGGGTCCTGGAGGGACTTTTTATTTATAAGTGACCTTGTTCGCTCTCCGGTTTCAATTTGGCTTAAAACCATCAGGGTGTCTCTGAGTATTTGAGAAGTCAGAGCAGAAAACACAGTGCACAGCCCTGTGTACCCTTGACACCCCCAAACGGGCGGGCTGAGCCCGCCCCCCAGCCGTCCTGCCTCGGCGCCCGGCTGCCAGAGCCCTGGGGCTGCACCCTTTCCCGTCCCTCAGGCGTCGACAGGCTGCCCACCCAGGATGAGCTTGTGGCCACGGCCTCTGCTCCCTGAGCCTGCGCCCCCGGGGAGGCCGAGGTGTGGGGTCAGGACACAGGTCCGCGGAGCAGCCGGCTGGGCTGGAGCTGGGCTGTGTGACTGGGGCAGCCCCCCGCTGCCCTGTCTGCACGTGGGTGGTACCACTGCCTCTCTTCAGGCGGGTGACCTCAGGGGACAGGCCACCGCCCGCCCTCTGGCCTTGGCCTGCAGGCCCCCACCTCCAGCCGGGGTCCCTCCCCAACCCCCGCCGAGGGGCCCTGTGCTCCTGGCAGCTCTGGCCCGCTTGGAGCCGGCCCGCAGTGCCCAGGTCAGTGTCTGCCTCGAGGGGCTTCGGGACAGAGCTGGGACCCCGCCGACCAAGGAGGGCAGCTGGACTGTGAGCACTGACCCTGGGGTGGGGTGGGCAGGAGCAGAGGGGCCTCCACCACCCCTCTGTGGGTGCGGTCCGCCGGGGCCCCTCCAGGATGCTCCTGGCCCCGAATAGCCAAGGGGCGGGCAGCCCCCTCCGACCTCGCCGTCCTCACCTGCACAAGGGGATGCACTTGTTGGAGCCCACGGTGCCCCTCCCAGCGTGGCGAAGCAAGAGCGGACATCCCGTGAAGCAGCCCAGACCCCTGTGTCCCCAGAGGCCCTCCCTGTCTCCCCCTCCCTGGCGCTCGGGGTCCCTGCTAGCCTCCCGTGGCGGCTGCACTGCCCCCCCTTAGAGGATGCTGACCCCAGGGCGGTGCGGGCCTCGGCCGGCAGATCGCGTCTCTGAGCCCCTCTGCCGTTCACCTCGGTGCAGGGGTCACCTCCCGTGGTTACCTGGGAGTCGAGGGGGGACACGAAGAACCTGCCTCAGGTTCTTCCAAGGTGGCCTCAGGGTCTAGAAAGTGTCTGTGGCCTGGAGGCCGAGGGCGGCGGCTGGGGGTGACCGTGTGTGTCTGTGTCTGCAGGTGAAGGAGGACTGGAAGTACGTGGCCATGGTCATCGACCGCATCTTCCTCTGGGTGTTCATCATCGTCTGCCTGCTGGGCACCGCGGGCCTCTTCCTGCCCCCCTGGCTGGCCGGCATGATCTAGCGCGGCGGCGGCCGGGTACCTGCAGGACCCCGGCGACTCCCCGGGCCGCTCGCCGGGGGGCTGCGCCTGGTCGTCCGAGGGACTCCTGCGTTCTGCGGGGTCACGCCGTTTGCCCAATCATCCCTCCATTTTCTGTCGACGGCAAGATGGCCTCGGGAAGGGCCGCGGCCGCTGGGGGAGCCAATGCTGGCTCAGCCCCGCTGACACGGGCCGGAGGGCAGCCGGGCTGGAAGGGGCAGCAGGCCACGCCTGTTCTGGCCGGGAGGGCGGGGTCGTCGCCTGCCCACGTCTAATTAAAGTCTGTCTGGAGCATGGTGACCCCTCGGCTTCCTGCCCAGGACGCGCGCTGACCACTCAGGGGTCCCGCGTGCCCCGGGCCAGGACCTCCGGCCCCGCCTGGGCCCGCCCGGCCCCGCATGCCCTCGTGCCTGGGGGACGGTGGAGGGACCCTCAGGCAGGCTCTCTCGGACCCCGCGGAGGCCGGGCAGCAGACTCAAAGCTCATTTGCCAGGGGTGGGTCCAAGCAGGGATTTTTTCATTTTGTTTTATTCTGGGTAAATTAGGGTCACTGCACGTCTTGTGCCTGAGGGGCTTTGAGGAATGGTGTTGGGCCTGGGCCAGCCTGAAGGGGAGTCCAGGGACAGGTGCCCCACGCGAGGGCACCCTTGGCCCCAGGGAGTCCCGACGTCTGCCTTCCTGAGGTCCTGGGAAGTCCGGAGCCAGCCGTTGCAGGGGCCTAAGTGACACGGCCAGAGTGTCAGGGGCACTGGGAGTTTGTGAGGGCTCCAGAGCAGTGTCCAGCCCGGGGGCTCCGGGCCCTTGTCCGGGCTCTGCCCAACCTCGCGTGGGCCCCCCTCTGGGCACAGCCCCTTGGGACACCCCGTCTAAAGCACAGACGTGGTGGACGCGTGAGGGGTCCCTGACGAGAGCGCAGCCGTGCCGACTCTGGGACGCTCTGGAGTGTGGTCCCGGGGCTAGCATGGGGGCGTGGGGGCCAGCACAGCTGGGGAGGCCCGAGGGCCCCGGGCCCGGGGACCTGGTGTCGTCCTCCGCAAGGCAGCCCTAACAGTGTCCCCGTGCTCCTGGGGGCGGGCATGGGGGGGCGCGGGGGCGGGCATGTGCTGCCCCGGGCTCTCCCTGATTTTTCGGAGCCCCGAGGCTGCGAGTGCCAGGGAAGGGGGTTAGGACAACGTTCACAGAGGACGGGGCCCAGGAGGCTAAGGAGCCTGTGCCCCCTACTGATGGTCAAAATCCCACCTCCCCAGAGCCCCTTACGTCAGGGGTGCCGTGTGGCAGGTGGGAGCCGGCCCCGGAGCTGCCCGGGTCAGGAGAGGGGAGCGGAGCGTTTGGCCCCGGAGCTGCCCGGGTCAGGAGAGGGGAGCGGAGCGTGAGCAAAAGCTCCCAACGGCCTTGTTGCTGCCTGGCCGGATCGCTGGTCCCCGTCGGCAGTGACCCTGGGGTGCATGAGAGTCGGGGTGGCAGGGCACCCTCCCCCGCCCCTGGGGTGCCCGGGACCCGGGACCCCGACTGAGGCCCGGTCGGTCCTCGTGCCCAGGAGCAGGATGCAGAGAGACCGGGGTCTAAGTCCGAGCATCTGGGGCCCCACTGGCGCTGCCGTGACCTGCACCTGCGTCTGGGGCGCTGTCTGGGGCAGCCATCCCCGCGTGGCGGGCGGGACACAGATTTCAGATGTGAGCACCTCGGTCCTTGGGTAAGCGGGTCCAGCTGTGCCGTGGCCACGGGGAGGGGCCCTGGCGCCGGGCCCGCACGGATGCTCCTTTCTGGGTCGGGAGAGAGCACGGAGCGGCTGGCGTGGAGACTCTCGCTGGCCCCTTTCTTGTTTTCGGTTTTCATTGTGCTTTTTCAAGACTCAAAACATGTCAGAAAATCCACGCGTGACAAGTCAGTGCTGTGTTCCTGTCACGCCAGACGAGCCACAGTCGCAGTCATTTGCCTCCAGGGTTTTGTTTTTCCCACCGAGGCAACGTTTCCACGTGACCAAGTGCGTGATCTTCAGCCAAGTGCGTCCTGTCAGTGAGGCTGACGACATGAGACACGGAGGACGCAGGACCCCGGTGTGCACACGGACGCCGCTGCTCCCGGGAAGCCCACCCGGCCTGTTCTGGTGTTGGGGCGCAGCCCTGTGGGGGGGTCCTAAGCCCCCAGCATTCCAGCCGCAGCGGCATCGCGGAGACCCGTCGTGGCCTCGTGTCTGCGTGTGAACTGGCAACGGTGGCTGCCGAGGGGCGTTTCCTGCCTGCGTGAACGAAAGCGGGGGGCTCCTGGGTCCCCGGCCTGGGACCTTTGCTCCCGGCCCCGGGGGATCTGGCTCGGCGGCTGTGAGGGCCGCGCGGTCTTCATGGGGCGCGTGTTCTCGTCTCCCGTCGTGTCAGCCGTTTCTGTGGTCGGTATCTCGTGGTCAGGACGTCTTGGGGGCCTCACCGGCCTGGCGAGGGACGGCCCCCAGGGCTAGCGGGGTCCCGGGAGTGGCAGACGTTTGCCCGGAGCAGACTGGGCATGTGTTGCCCGTCCTGCCTGCAGCCAGGCCCCACCCCTGCCTGCCCTGCTCTCACCGTCCCAGAGCCACCAGCCCCTGCCTCACGCACCCAGGGCCAGGCGCCAGGGGCGGCCCCGAGCTCCCAACCGGCCAGGCCCGAGCCGTCCACCCTGCCCAGGAAGGCCGTGGCCCGCGCCTTCCCCTCACCCTGCCTCGTGGCCCTGGGGAAACAAAGTCACAGGTCCTCCTTGCAATGACACTGGCCTCTCCGTGGCCTCGCCGTGTCACCTGCGCCCGTGGAGATGGGCACGGAGCGCTGTGGTCGGGCTTCTCCTACGGGAGCTGGCTGGCGCCTGAGTTCCCAAAGTCACTGCGCACCTCGGCTTCCGCCACAGGTGTGTTCAACTCCGGGGTCCCCACCCTCGACGATAGCCGGGCCAGCGGGCCATGCCAGCCACGGCCCACGGCGGCAGGCCTGCTGCTTCCATGGAGACCTCGCGGCCCTCGGAGCGGACACGGCTTCCCGCCTGAGCCGTCACACGACAGGCGGGGGATCCCGGTGCGCGCTCCCGCCGTGGTGGCCGCTCACCCGGACCGTGGTGCCAGGCTCCGGTCCTCACCCGGACCGTGGTGCCAGGCTCCAGTCCTTCCTAGTCCAGACTTTTCCCTTTCAGTCTGAGTAACACCGCGGCATGGCCCGGGTGTGGGGCTCGGCCTGGTTCCGCGGACGTCGGCAGGGCCCATCCCCTCCTGTGGTTGCGTCCGGATGTCCGTCCGCGGCTCCCAGACGCAGCCACCACTGCACGGCTTGGCCGGTCCCCTCGCAAAGCGGCCGTGCTGCACCCCTGCCCCGGGCCGTCGCCAGTCCCGCCCGTGTCTGCGCTCCGTCCGTGCGCGGCTCCCCAGCCTTTCCGTATCCGTCCCTGCGGCTGGGAACGTCCCGGGCGTGTTTGGGGGCGTCTGTGCGTTTCCGTGGCAGCGGCTGCTCTGCGGCGGGAAGCGCGTGCTCGCTCCCTCTGCCTCCTTGCCCCCTCGCCTTCTGCGACAGCCATGTCCCCGCGCTGTCACCGGCATTTCCGCGCCTCGGCAGCGAGGCTGGGCTCTTCCCATATGCTCCTCGCCTGCTGCGTCAGCCGCCTGCCTGTCCTGGGCCGGCTCCCAGTGCTCGCTGTGGGCTCTGATTTACACCCCGTGTAGACTGTTGGATTTTACATTCGTGACGCTTCCTGGGGCCCCGCGTGTAGTTCATCGCCGCCCACGGCCCATGTATGCATCACAGGGAGGTGCGGCTTGCCGTGGGGAACGTTCTAGAAATGCCGGCCAGGTCGGGTCAGGGGCGAGGTGTGCCTGGGCGCTGCCGCCCGCTGGCCTTCTGTCTGCTTCCCTCCCGATTCCCGAGCGGGGGCCCCGCGGTCTGCTGCGGGCTATCGGCTTCTGCCCTCTGTCACACTGGGGCTGTCGACCTCCTGGGGCCGGCCTCGTTTGCCTTCACCTAACGCCCCCTTCACCCTGGGGTGTTCTGGGTGTCGAGCTCTACCTTTCTGACATTGGCCGTTCAGCTGCTTTGGGGGGTGTTTCCGCCTCTAACTGCTAACCTGACTCACATCCCTGTTGACGACGGGGGCGCCGTGGGGACACCATGCAAGTCACCCCAGGACGCCCCTCCGCGCCCCAGGAAACCAGCGCCCCGACCCCCGCTGCTGTTGAGGCTTCACACGTTCTAGAACCTCATGGAAAAGGAAGACGCTCTGCGAGGGACGGGCTCCCGGCCTTGGCGTGTTTTGGCCGTTCCTCCACCGACTGTGCGCCCTTCACTCGTGCCCGCAAACACACCGCCGTTCCTTTGTTCACGGGTGGACGTGTGGGTCATTCCGCTGCGACGGATGGGGCCGCTTTGCACGCTCACTCATGGGTCTTGGCGCGGACGTGCTTTCATTTCTTTGGGGCAAATTCCTAGAATTTCGGGGCTGCCGGAGACGTGCTTCTGTCTTCGTAGGGAGCTGAGAAACTTCCTGGCCGTGTGCCCCCCACCCCTGCGGCGCCCTCAGCGACACTTGGCTGTGGTCACACAGCTGCGAGCCGCCCCGGGGACCTCGCGCCTCCCGTCCGCTTCCCCGAGGACCTGCCGTGTCGAGTGCCGTGCTGGGGGCTTGCTGGCCGGCCCCGTGTCTGGCTCGGTGGTGTTGATTCATTTTCTCGCTACGTACCGCTTTCTTTCAACGAGTTACTATTGCTTCCCATCTGTGACTATATTTTTCATTTCCTTAGTGATGTCCTGAAGAAAAGCTTTTAAATTCGATGCAGTGCGATTTATTACTGTTCCCTTCCACGGTTATCGCTTTTGGAGCTTTCTGAGAAATTTGCTTATCCCGAGGTTGTATTTCCTTCCAGAAAGCTTTGTTCTAGCTTCTATGTTTCAGTTTATTGTTTTAAAGATTTTAATTTATTTATTTGACACAGAGAGAGAGAGATCACAAGTAGGCAGAGAGGCAGGCAGAGAGAGAGGAGGAAGGAGGCTCCTTGACAAGCAGGGAGCCCGATGCGGGCCTCGATCCCAGGACCCTGGGATCATGACCTGAGCCGAAGGCAGAGGCTTTAACCCACTGAGCCACCCAGGCGCCCATATTGTTTTAAAGATTTTCTTTGCGAGAGAGGAGAAAGAGCAGGAGAGAGGGCGAGAGACACCGGTGGGAGCAGCACAGGGAGCGGGAGACACTTACAACCAAGGTCTGTATGTTTTACGAGTTTAAGAAGTTAATATCCTGCCTCCCACGGCCAAGTAAAGCCAGTGCTCTGGGTGCTTTCAGGAACCTGCCCTCCCCCACACCAGCCAGCACAGAAGGATCCAGAACCGTAGGAATTTGTCCGCGTGGAGGGCCTCATTCTTCAGTCGGCGGCAAATTTCACGAAGCCTTCCGGCGACTGTGGGGCTTCCTGCGTGTTGGGTGCGGTTTCTGGAGCCCCCTTTCCTGCCCCCAGCCGCACGGCCCGAGACGGTCTTGTTGCCCCTTCTGAGGCTTCACGGACTCAGAGCACGTTTTCACCCATTGATTTCAGTGATAATTCCACTGGATGTAAAGTGTATTTTTTCTTCAACACGTTGGGTCATTACGCTCCCGTCTTCAGACACTGAGCTGACTTCTAAGGAATATTTCCAGGATCTTTGTCGTGTTTTGCATGGACGAGTCTAAGGGTGAACTTTGTTTTTTTAGAGCAGGGAGAGGGAGGGGGAGAGAGAGTGCAGCAGAGCCCACGCTGAGCACAGAGCCGACGTGGGGCTCGATCTCACGACCCTGAGAGCGTGACTGGAGCCGAAACCGAGCCAGACACTTAGCCGACGGAGCCCCCGGGGCGCCCCTCTAAGGGCGTATTTTTTTTTTTTAAAGATTTTATTTATTTGACACAGAGAAAGAGATTACAAGTAGGCAGAGAGGCAGGCAGAGAGACAGGGAGAGGAGGAAGCAGGCTCCCTGCTGAGCAGAGAGCCCGATGTGGGCCTCGATCCCAGGACCCTGAGATCATGACCTGAGCCGAAGGCAGAGGCTTTAACCCACTGAGCCACCCAGGTGCCCACTAAGGGCGTATTTTAAAAATCGACCCCATTCCGTTCTCTGAGCCTTTCAGTGTGTGGTCTCAGATCTTCTCGAATTCTCTAATTCTTAAAAACGCCACAGTCCTCATTCACTCGCTGACCCTTTCCTCCGGGCCCCCGCGGTACGGATGCCAACACGCCTCCTTTCTCATCGCACTGCAGCCGGGGAGACGTCTCCCGGCCGATGGCGCCGCTCGGGTTCCCGGGGTGTCCGTGACCCCGCCTGCCTGGCTCTCCTCTTGTGCCCTCCACAGCGGGCTGCTCATCGCCCTGTCCCTGCTCTGGTGAATTCTGGCCTCATGTCGTTACTGGCCACCCTTCCCCCTCCGGAGGCGCGGGGACGCGGTGACGGGAGGAGAGCCCGTGTGGCGCTGGCGGCCGTGCTGCTGCCCGGCTCAGCCTCTCTGCTCCCGAGGCCTCGTTTCCCGCTCCGTCGTCTCCCAGACCCGACCGTGCTGTGGCACACACGTGTGTACGTGTCTGAGCGCGTGGGCGGTGAGTGCGTGCGTGCGCGAGGCTTGGGTGCCGCCGTGGCCTCACGCGGACACGTGCGGTCAGCGCCGGGGGAGGGCGCGGGGCTGCTGCCGGGCCG
>LNAC01000048.1:6547198-6587882 GCA_002007465.1 Ailurus styani | reverse complement strand
CGCACGCTGGGGCGGGCGGGGCGGGGCGCCGGGGCCCACTCCTGCCTGGGCTCTCACGCTGGACGGCCGCTCCCTCCCCTGCCTCCCGGACCCAGCGGTCCAGGGCGGGCGGCTCCCGTCTGCCCCCCGGCGGTGTCCCCTGGCCGAGCCTGGCCTGCCTGCACACCCGGAGAGTCAGCCCTGTGGCCTCTCCTCACTGAGACCGCGGCCCCCGCACTTCTGTCCCGTGAGCCTCCTGCCCTCGGCTGCTAGGGGGGCCCTGGAACCCGCTCTCCCGCCCGACTGCTCACCCCAGGGCTCAGCCTCCTGCCCGCAGCCCGCCCGGATCTCCACCTGCCCTCACCACCGCCTCAGAGGACAACGGAGGCGGTCCCTGAGGTCCACGGATCGTGTGCGGCAGACAGCGGGTCCCATCCGTCCCCTGCTCAGAAGCCCCAGGGCCTGCTCCTAAGTCAAGGTCCAGACCCCACCGCACCGAGCCCCTGGCCCCAGGCTCGGCTCCAGCCTCAGTAGTGTCCTCCGCTTCTGGGCGGTGCTGCGGTCCAGGCCTCCCACGTGCTGCGTCCCTGCCAGAGCCTTCTGCTGCCTGCCACGCCTCTCTTTGTTTCTGTCTCCGCGCCAATGTCACCTCGGAAGCCTTTGTTGGCCTGCGTCTAAAGCAGGCCCACCCCGAGCTCTTCCTAGCGCCTGGATGGGATGTGGCGTTGACAGGCGTGGCGGGCACGGCCCCCAGACCCAGCGCTGGTGGGGTTTCTCGGTGAGTGAAAGTGGGGCATGGCCAGGGGTCGGTCGCAGCACCCGCTGCCCTGTCCGGGCCGCTGGGCGGGATCGGGGGCGCTGGCACTCAGGGCCAGCGGTCAGCGTCCCCCCGGGGCCCGAGCACATGGTGGGCGAGCCGGCCGCTACGGTGTCAGAGTGGCTGCTGGGGAGGTGAGGAGCCCCCGAGACCGCCCAGACCCAACGCCCGGCTGGGCCTGGAGGCCAATCAGCAGGGCTCGAGGGAGGGCTGGGCGCCGCGTCCAGAAACCCCCTCCTGTCCCCTCCGTAGCAAGAGTGCAGCTGAGGAGCTGTGTGCCGGGGCATGGAGGCTCGAGGCGACGGAGACCGTGGGCTGGGGTCCTCGAGGCTGTGAAGGGTGTACTTCTTTCTGGGGGCCTGGCCTGCCCCCGGCAGGGATGGGCTCGGGGCCCTGGGGACACCCCTCCCTGGAGTGAGCAGCCCCCCGTGGCGAGCACGCTGCAGTTTATCTGAGTGAGAGAAACAGTACAAAGGAAAGGCTCCCCACCGCCCTCCCTCCGCTCCCAGGTCCCTCCGGGACTCGCTCCTCCCGCCCCCTCCTCCAGCCCACACAGCCGCTCTCGGTGCCGAGTCTGGGTGCGCGGTCACTGGGGGCATCTCAGGGGCCATCCTGGCAGGAGAGAAGGGGGCAGGTCTGAGGGAGGGGGCAGGCAGCAGACACCCAGCCCCCCGGGTCTCAGCGCCTCCAGCGGGGCCGTGAGCCCGCGGCACACACCTGCTCCTCGGGGCGCCGTTCCCACGTGCCCCCGGCCCTGGCCCCTTTACCCACCTGGGTCAGGTGCCCACTGCAGGGCACACCTGGTGTCCCCTCCCGACACGCTCACTGCTGGCCGGGGCCCAGAAACCCCCGCTTGTGCCTTCACCCCAAACAGCCAGTAGGCCCTGCTCCTCGCCCCTGCCCCCCGGGAGCTCCTCCTCCCGCAGGTGGGGGCTCACCTGTTCCTTCCGGGGGTCCCGGAGGCTCGCTCCCTTTCGGCCGAGGGCTGTCCGTGTGACAGAGGCCTCTGGGCTCACCTGAGCAGAAGAGGGTGGGCTCGGACCGAGAGGCCTGGGAGGCGATGCTCTCCCTTCTGGGGACCCTGTTCTGACTGACGGGAGCGGGTGCCTGAGCCCCAGACAGACACCAGCTGTTGGCTCCACAGCCAAGGTCAACGGGGAGGTGGGGCTCAAGAGGGGGAGGCTCGTCGAAGAGGGTGCTCACCCGAAGGCCAGGCCGTGTCTGGGCCGCTGTGATGGGCAGGGGCTTCCCGCGAGGCAGGCCCCGCCCCTAACCCAGTGCCAGCCGAGGGGTGAGGCAGGCCCCGCCCCCTCCTCTCTCCCCATCCGGGCCCACGGGCTCTGTCTCCCCAGTCAGCCTCCTGTCCACCCTAGCCCCTGAGCCGAGACCAGCGCCGCCGCCCCAGACGGAGGGACGCGGGACAAGGTCGTTAGACCAAGCTTCCTGCTGGCTCCCAGCGTGCAGGAAGGAGTCGGGTGGGAGGGGACGGCAGGGGCCCCTTTAGGACCCCAGGAAGTGCAGTCCTGCCGTCAGCGGCCTCTGTGTGGGCGTGGGGGCCCAGGGAGGGGGGAGCCAGGGCCACACAGAACCCCCAGCCCGGCACCTGGGCAGGGGCTGCAGTGCCCCCAGAGCCTCCGCACAGGGCCGGCACCTCTGTTCTCAGGGTGGTGGCCGTGTTCTCGCCCTTCTCCAGGGAACCGGGCCTCACCGAGTGCGCTCGGGTGCCCGGGGGTCTCCAGCATGGGCCTGGGGGGCCTGGCGCGCTCATGGAGGAAGGAGTGGAACTTCAGGACATGAGCTGGGGCTCGGGGAGGGCGGGGCATCAGCGGGGTGGGGGCGGGGGACAGGGGCCCCGCGTGCTTTCCCCCTCACCCGTGGCGCATGGCCAAGGAGAGTGGCCAGGGCGGGCCAGGCCTGCTGTGGAGACCCGGGCTGGTGTGAGCACAGAGGCTGCGCGGGGGGCCCGGGAGGCTCCAGGTCCTCACGAGGAAGCTGAACCACTCACCCTGGATGGCAGACTCGCAGGCCTGGCTCAGGAGCTGGTAGACGGTGGCCAGGGACTGTGGCTCGCCCTGCGAGGGAGAGTGGGCCTCAGGCCACGTGCCATGACCAGTGGCACAGGGGCCGGTGCCTCCCCCGTGCTCCCAGGACGTGTCTGGACCCCAGACGGGCCTACTCACCTTCTCTCCTCGTTCCCCTTTGGGTCCTGGTAACCCCTGCAGCGGAGGCAAAGGAGAAAAGCAACAGAGAAATGAACTGATGGCAGAGGAGACGCACCTCGATCCCATCCTGGCTCCTCTGTGCGGGGGTGAGGGCTGCGAGCCAGGCCGGGGGCGGCTCCCCGCTGCCGAGGGGGTCTCCTGACTCTGCTCCCATTCCGGGCGGGGGCGCCACCCACCTGGCGGGCAGAAGACCAGGTGGGGCGGAGCCTGATCCCAGGGAGGCAGAGGGAGTCCCCAGGAGACGAAGGGCTGCCCCTAGCAGGCTAGCTGGGGGGCCCAGAAGCCCCCCAGGCCTGTACAGAGCGTGACCCCGCCCCCAGGCCTGCCTTCCTTCCCCGCCCCAGCTGGAGCCCCCTCCCTGGCTTATAGGCCCCGGTGTGCCCCCCACCCTGGAGCCCGGAGCCCCACTGTCTGTGCCCCCCTGTGAGGCAGCTCTGGGCCCCCTCTGCTCCGGGCCAGACCCAAGCTCTTGGCTTTAAGAGGCGTTTGCTCACATTTGCTCCCCGCCCCCCCACTCCTGGGGAGGTGGTAGGGGGGACTTACCGTGGGCCCCACGGCCCCTGGGGGTCCTCTCTCCCCAGCGGTGCCCCCGGCCCCAGCCGTGCCCTGGAAGCCCTGCGGGGGGTGGGGGGTTGGCTGCAGGCCCGGAGGATGTGGCTCCTCCTCCCTCCCGCCCTGGCTCCCCGTGGTCTGGGTCCCTGCGGCCTTGGACCAGGAGCAGAGCCCTTCTCTCGTCCCAGCCTCTCATCGGCCGCCGCGGGGCTGCTCTGGGCCGGAGCCCCAGGCAGAGCCCCACCCGCCCCACCCCTCAGCCCCGATTCTTCACTAAAACATCCCCGGCTCTGTTCCAGCTGTCCTGTGATCGGCCCCGGAGGGCAGGTGTGGGAGAGGCACCCGGCCGAGGCTGCCCTGGGCCCCCTGCTCAGAGCAGCAGGGACCCCGCTGGCTGGGGAGGGCGGCCTAGAAGGGGGCCTGGGTCACGTCCTGCAGCCAGCCTCGCCCACCCCCCACCGGGCAGCCTGGCCCATCGGGCAGCCTGGGCCGGTTCCCCCACGGGGCTCTGACGCAGGGGTGCCTGGGGCTGTCCAACCCACCCGGGGAGGCGGGAAAGACCCTCGCACGGGGCGCAGCAGGCCCCGGCCCGGGGCAGAGCTCTGCAGGGCGGCCGCCCAGGAGGAGAGGCCTCCCTGCCCCTCCTGTAGCTGGGCCTGCGCTCTGCTCGGCCCCAGGGCTGGAGGGAGGAGCGTCGCAGGGCACGGGGTGCCTACCCTGGGGCCCGGAGGTCCAGGCGGGCCAGCGCTTCCCTCCAGGCCTCGCATTCCCTGCGGGCAAAGGAACGGGCAAGCTGGGGCCGGGAGGGGCCTGCCCCCTACACGCCCTCCGCCGACACCCTCGTGGCCCCCGCGAGCAGACACGCAGCCCCCCGCGAACGCAGTGCGCACCTGCGCGTCACTCTGAGCCGATGAGGCCAGCCCCGCTCCGGGCCTGCCTCCCCGCCCGGGGCTGTGACCACACCCCTCCCCGCTGGCCAGGACAGCCACCCTGCAGCCCCTGTCCAAGACCCTCCCGCAGCAGGGTTCTCCCACCTTGGGTCCCTGGAGGCCGACCTTCCCGGGGGTGCCCTGGGGGCCGGGAGAGCCCTGGAAGGGAACAGAGATGGCTGGTCAGGCTGAGGGCCAGATCTGAGGCAGGGCAGGAGGCCGGGTCGCCGAGACCCAGGTCCCCAGCCCACGCCCTCCCCGCCCCCGTGCCGAGTGGGGTCTGATCCCACTACCTGCAAGCCTGGGAGCCCGTGGTCCCCTTTCTCTCCTTTGAGCCCTGGTGGACCCTGGAGAGGAAAGAGACTCAGCGGCGAGTCTGTCCTGCAGGAAGGGGAGGCAGCGGGGACGTGCGGGAGGGGAGGCAGCACCTACCACAGGTCCCTGCACGGTTCGGCCCTGGGTCCCTGGCGACCCCTGCTGACCTCCAGGACCCTCAGGTCCCATCTGTCCGGGGGGCCCAGGCTCTCCCTGCAGACGCAGGCGGGGGACGGGCTGAGAAGGCCCCGGGGGGCTCCAGCAGCCCCTCCCACGACCCTGTGCCCGGCGGCCCTCCTGGCCCTCCAGCTGACTTTGTACCCAGACCCGGGCTTGTGCAGAGACGTCTGCACCCTCGCTGGCCGCCCTCTCTACTGCCAGGAACGGCCCGAGGCCACGGCTCCGGTCACAGAGCCCGGGAACCTGAGGGGTTCCTGGAGGAACCGGAGGGGTGCAGAAACCGCCGTGGCAGAGTCGCCCCGGACGGGCAGGCACAGCTCCGAAGCCCCAGCCGCAGACTCGGCCCTGGCTGGGCCGCCCTCCCCCGTCTCTAGGGCACAGGGAGACCCACTATTTCCGCGGCTCGACATCGCGGGGGGAAATGAGAGAACGCTCTCAAGTACTCTTTGCGGATCGAGCCTATAAAGGTACCGAGCTCAGCAAAGAAAGCTGCAGACATCCGCCTGTGTGAATGTCGATGAGAACATCCGCAGCAGGGCGCCAGCAGACAGAGCCCAGCCCCACATCGGCGTGGGGGGAGGACCCAGCTGAAGCGAGAGCCGCCCAGAATTCGGGAAGACGCTAAGAGCACTCACCAAACTAACAGCTCCGGGGCGATAAGTTATCTGGCCGCATCCATAGCACCAAACCTTAGTATCTGCACTCCAGGGCTTCCTCTAGTGAGATTAGAACGCGCGGACGTGACGACCACACCCCCCTGCCTCGTCCTGCTCCCACGCGGGTCCGCCCCACCGCCTGGGTCAACGAGGTTAGACTCCTATGTGGCGACTTCCATAGCGCACAGAGCACTCCGGAGAGTTAGTAAGAAGAGCAACCCGGTGGAAAGGGTTCAAAGGACACGTGTCCAACAAGAAAATGCCAGCAAATTCCAGAGCTTGTTGGAGCTGCTTTAGGGGAAAAGCCTGTTAAAGCGGTGTCAACAGAGTTCACCCGTCCGAGTGCTCAAGGTCAGACACGAGATGAGATTCCCGATTTCTGGGGTGGGGGTGGGGAGCCGCCCCTGTCTGGGGAGGGCACCCGGTTCTAGCCGGGGCTCCCTCCCGCATTCTCCAGCCCCTGGGGCTCCTCGCTACTCACCCTGGGCCCTGGGAAGCCCTGCTCTCCCGGGGCTCCGCTCCTTCCAGGGAGGCCCTGCAAGGGCACAGTCGGGGTCCGGCACCGTCCGCCCGAGGGCCCCCCAGCATTGTCCTGGACCGCGGTCCCCGGGCTTATGTGGAGACAGGGAAGGGTCTTCCAGGGCAAGAGAATCCTAGCCCATCCTTCCCGCCCACAGTCTCTGGGTAGGGCAGACTCCCGTTCCCGTAGGTCCTGCTTCAAATCCCGACCCCTGTCTGCTGTGGCCGCCGGACACAGAGCCAGTGCCCGGTGACGGGTGGTCCCACCGCAGGCTGCGCCCCACGGGGGTGCTCCAGGGCCTGGACAGCCGCCTCCCAGGGCCCCCCCCAGAGGCCACCCACGGGGCTGTGCCCCACGGCGGGTCCCCAGCAGCACAGGGCTGCAGCTCCACGGGCTGGGGATATGCCGGATCCCGCACCAGAGAGGGGTCGGCTCAGGGGAGGGCAGCTGCGGGGACGAGAGGCTTGCTGGGAGGGCCGCACGAGGCCGGGCACACGACGCCGGGGAGACGCGTGAGCCCATCCCGTGTGTGGGGCAGGCTGGGACAGCGGCTTCGTGCTGAGGCAGCGGGACATTGCACGGAGCCCCTGGTCACCCCAGGGGAGGAGAGGACGGACTCACCAGAGGTCCTTGGGGCCCTGGGGGCCCCGGGGTCTGTGAGGAACAGGTGCAGCCAGAAGGGACGGCAGGGCAGGTCTCTCGGTCCTTCTGGGAGGAAGGAGGCCCTGCTCATTAAGTGGACCCCAGCTAGAGCTCAGAGTAGCTGCAGACTCGGGGGTCCCAGGATGCCTGGCAGGCTGGGAGTGAAGGGCAGGGACCCCATCCAGGGTACTACTCCCCCCAGGCTGCCCTGCCGGGCCGTCTCGCAGCCCCAACCAAGTCCCAAGGGGGCCAAGCCCAGGGTGGGTACAGTGTGAGGAAGCTGGCCCACACCTGCAAGGTGTGGAGGCCCCCCAGTCCCTGGCAGTCCCTCTGGCTTTGCTGTCTGAGCCCCTTCCTGGCCCGCGGCTATACCCCAGCTGTGCCGGCAGAAAAGGGCAGTGGGCACCCCTGCAGCTGGGGGCTTCCTAACACACTCCAGCCTGCCTGGCTCCCAGGGCCTCTGGGACACTTGTATCCAGCTGCCCAGGGCTCCGGCTCTGGCCCAGAGGCCACCTCCTCCAGGAAGCCTCTCCTGATCCCTCCTAGCACCGTGATGATGGACATGCCATCCACCCCAGACTCTAGGAGCCTGGGCGGGCGCTGGCCCACCTACCGCCGCAGGGAGCTCGCAGCACATGTCCTCCTCTGCCCAGGAGTCGCTGCACACAATCTGCAGCACCTGGAGCTGGAACTATGACAGAGCGGGTCAGCCAGATGAGGCTGGGGCTTCCATGGCCCCACTCCACCCCAGCCCGGCGGGACAGGCCCACGCTCACCGTGGCTGAGCTGCTCCGGGGGCCCCGGGCCTTGGCCAACCTCCCCAGCATCACGAAGCCCGTGGTGGGTGGGGTGCCTGACTCCCCAAAGGGCCTCTCAGCCACCTTCTGGCAGTCCACGTAGAGCCTGACCTTGGAGCGGCCCACGGCCACGTGTACCTGCCGGACACCAGCACACTTTCCTTGCAGCCCCGGCCAGCCAGGGGGGAGCCAGGGCCCCTCGCCAGGGGGTCAGGATCCTGGCCCCACCCCAGGTCTCACAGGACACCCCCCCGGGGCCTCAGTTTCCCCTTTATAAAGGACCCCTCCCAGGGAGCTGTGGGACCCACATGAAGTCATCTCTCTCGAGGGGACGGTGGGGCAGAGCCTCGGACAGGCCAAACAGGACTTTCCAGGAAAGGGGAGGGCACGGTGTGTGACGGGGGTGCTGCGGGCGGGAGGCAGGCACGTCCTGCGGGTCCTGTGGGGGGTCTGCTCCCTAACTCGGGGAGTGGGGGACGGTCTCGGGGGAGGCAGGCTCCAGGGAACCTTCCAGGACCTTGTGGAAGCTTCCAAAGAATATCCTCCTCACTTCAGGCAGGTCAAAGGTCACCTCTTGCAGGGTGGCCCTGGGGTCGTGGTTGAAGTAGGTCAGAGACTTCCTGCCAGCTGCAGGGGACGGGTGAGGTGCGCATGAGACCCCCCGGAGCAGAGCAGGGCGGCCCCAGGCCGGGCAGCACGCCAGCGTACCCCAAGCCGCAGGGGCCCGAGCGTGGACACGGCTCTGCCTGGGGCGGCCCGGCCCGGCGCGGCGCCCTCCCCGCGGACTGACCGTCCAGCAGGACCCCCAGGACGGGTTGCAGGTCCTCGGCTGTCATCTGCCATAAGGCGAAGGCCTCGCGGGGAGTCTCGGGCAGCATGCGCAGCAGGAAGACCACCGTGTGCTCCGGCGGGGGCGCGGCCAGCTGGAGGCCGCTGTGGGGGCACGGGGGGGCGGCTGCCGGAGCGGGAGCAGGGGGCCCGCCCCCCCAGACCCGCGGGCTCCAGCTCAGGGGTCCATGACCACGCTGGGCCTCTCCTGCCTCCACTCCCCAACAGTAACGTGGGGCACGTGAGGGACAGAAGTGCCCCCAGGCTGGCGGGGGTTCAACAGGACGTGCTCCGTGGCCGGGACCGAAGCCCACCGCAGCACAGCCAGGGTTCATGACACTCCTGGGCAGGGTCCTCCAAGACCCCATTCTCCAGGGGCTCTGCAGGGGCGGAAGGGGGTAGGTCATGGGGGCCTGGCCGGAGGGTCTCTGGGCCTGTGTCCTGGGGTCAGGAGCCCACAAGCCCACACGCACCTCTGCCCCCGGGAGTTGCCCCCACTGACCCGAGCTTGCTGGAGTGCTCAGAGCAGGCAGGCGGGGGCAGGTCTGTGCCAGTGCCCACTGGGGCATGCTGAGGGGCGGGAAGGGCAGGGAGAAGAGTCTTAGGTCACCCAATAACAAGGTGCCTAAAGGCCTACAGTCTCTCTCTTTGCCCTTCATTTGCTCTTAGGATAACTGAGAGCCCAGAAGACCCAGCCCTGCACATTCCTGTGGTTCTCTAAGCAAACTGACCCCAGGGCCTTGACACAGGCTGTTTCTTCTTCCTCAGTGCCCTACCATGTCCCTATTGTCCCCCCGGTGGCCCTTACTTGTCTGCCACTTCCTTGGCGGGCCTTCCTGACCCCTGATCACAGGGAGGGACTCCTCTACGCTTAGCAGCCCAGAGCCCCACTTGCAGCAGCATCACGGTGAGGGGCGCCTAGGCTGAGTGACCTCCCCTGGGTGGCTCATCGCATCTGGAGCGGGGGCCACACCCGCAGAACCGTGAGCTCTAGAGGGTAGACAGTGAGGACCTGGCAAGTCGGTCGCTCGCAGGAAAGGGACAAGGATGGCAGACCAGCCATCATGGTGACTGCCTCCTCCAGGGAGGGTTGACCTCAGGGCTCCGGACACTCAGAGCCGCCCGGCCTGATAAAGACCCCAGACTCAAGCTCGGACAGGAGGAAGGGGCCACTGAGAAAGAGAGCGGCTTCAGCCACCCACACGCACAGGGAGACCTGTCACCACCTGAAGGACACATTAACACAGGAGAGAGGACGGTGAGGGAGCCATGAGCCGGGAGGGCGGCGGCCCACAGCGCACCGCCACAGCCCCGCCGCCCCGCCGCCCCGGGGAGAAAGTCCCGAGTGGTCGCTGCGGTGAGTGCGCTGCGGTGACCTGCTGCGTGGTTTTCTAACCTCCAGCACGACGCTGAGGACCGTGCTGATAACGAACAGCACCTGATTTAAGCAAGGGTCACGCGGCGCGCGTCACAGTGAACTTGCCTCCAGCCCGCTCCACGAACAAGGTGGCCGTGAGGGTGTGAGGAGCCGCGCCGCCTTGCGCACGGCCGTCCCCGAGCAGCGCCTATGGGGCGCCCGGGTCCCCGCACGCCCGGGACGCGGGAGCTCGGAGAGACACAAGCTTCCGTGTCTGCAAGTCTGGTCAGCGCCGCGGCCGCGGGAAAAGGACCCACACGTGGCCTCGTTCCACCCGCGTGAGATTCGCTCGTCTGCAAAGCCCACCTGCCGGGGGACCCCGCCGGCTCTGGGGGGCTCACACCTGCCACCGCCTCCCCGGGGGGCCCCACAGGGAGGGAGTGGCCGCCCCGCCGCAGCTGCCCGTCTGGGGCCTCATCCTCCCTCGGCCCCCACCTGGCCCGGCGGGTCAGCTGAGCGTCCTTGAAGAGCGTGAAGGTCCGGGCACAGCCGAAGGCCGTGCGCTCCATGGCCACTCCGCGGAGGGACGGGTACTCGCGCTCCATCAGCCCGAAGGCCGCCAGGACGTCGAAGCCTGGGCGGGTGGCAACGGGGGTCGGGTGAGGGCAGCAGGGCCGGGGGCACAGGACACTAGGAGTCCGGGCAGAGTGGAGAGGAGCAGCCCAGGCCACGCGCACGCGGGAAGACGGACGGATGCTCGGAGCCCGTGGAGGGGGAGTCAGGCGCCCGGGGTGACCCCACACCCGGTAGCGGCCAGGGTGCCCCGCGGCCAGCCACACCACCTGCCCCGACTCAGCCGGCTCACGGCGTCTGCACCTGCTCTGACGCAGGGGCGTGAGGTGAGCGTGATGCCACCTCACTGGGTGCTCGGCGTGGGCCTGGGGCGGGAGCAGGGGCAGGCGTGAGAAACTGCACCCCTCTCCGGGCAGATCTGCCCCTCACACGTCAGCCCATGTCAGGGGGCGTCCCTGGGTGACCCCCAGCCTGGGCCCCTCACCCAGCTCCCGGCGAGCAGAGAGCCTGCGAGAGGCTGTGCAGCACCGGACCTGGTCTCCGCATGGCCATGTCCCAGCTGTGACCGCGACAGTGACGCGAGAATAAAGCGCCAGCCTCATGGGGACCCCTCTACAAAGGTGACCCCGTCTGACCGCCTCTACTGGCCCTGTGAGCCCGGGTCACTGTCCCGTTCACGGCAGGTGGGGGTCCCGGGCTGCCTTCCCCAGGAGGACGCGACAGGAGGAGGAGGAGGAAGGATGGGTGGGGGCGGGAGGGGGGCCTACCTGGGAGGGGGCCATCGGGGCTGAGGGCAGGGCAGGCTGCTGGGAGGCAAAGGCAGTCAGGGTCAGTGGCGGCCTCACCTTCACCTGGGGCCCCTGGTGGCCACCCTGCCCTTGAGTCCACGGTGCACTGGAGCCACAGCCTCATCCACGCACGCTTGCTGGTCTCCAGGCCCGTGGGCCCCACGCCGCGGGGACGGGACAGAGAAGGGACAGGGACGGTGTCCTGCTACCCCCGTGGCCACACTTCCAGCCCCGGAAGGCAGTGCCCGGCCAGGGGTGCTCCCATGGGGTACTGCAGCCCGACACTGGCCACCCAGGGAGATGCGTGGCCGTGGGGGCGTGCCGACCTGACCACGCAGGCTTCCTCCACGGCCAGGCGCATGGGAAGCCCTCTGAAGTTGTCCACGGGCTGGTACACGCACCACGGAGTAGGGAGGCCCCCATCCCCAGAGGCATTCCAGCCCAAACTAGACAGCCCCAGGGAGGGACACAGAAGGAAGCTGGAGAGGCTGGGCTGAGTGGCCTCTGAGGGTCCTCTGCTCTGAGTGTCAGACAGCCCAAGGAAACCAGCATACAGCCACAAACCAGAATCAGCAGAGTCCTCTCTGCTGGGTCCTGCCTATGGGTGGCAGTCCCCCAGGGACCACTCATGCCCTGTCCAGGAACTTGGTGCATCGAGGGAGGTCGGCCTGGGCCTCCTCAAGTAGTCTCCCTGTGACCCTCGCCCGTCCTGTCCGTGATCTGCATTCGGCTGGCCCGGGACTCCCGCTGGGCTGGACGTTGGCCCTGACCTCCCGGACACAGATACCGAACCACGAGCCCGTTCTGCAGCTCTGAGCACCTGCCGGCAAGGGCTCCAGCCAGGAGCCCCAGCCGCATCAACCCCCACCGGTTCTATCAGACGGATATGGTCTTAACCCTGGGCTTGGTGTCTGCACTGCCCAGCGGGGGAGGTTCCCATGAAAACCCCGACCTCCTTTGTGCCAGCTCTGCGGCGCTGGGCGTGTGCACAGCATGACAGGCAGCGTGCCCTGCTGGTGGGACCCCAGCTGAGTAGGCCCCCAGGTTCTAGGCGTCTGGGTGCCTGGCCGGCTCTGGGGTCCGGCTGGGTCTGGGGTCTGGCTGGGGCCTAGCTGGGTGTGAGGGTCTGGGGCCTGGCTGGGTGTGAGGGTCTGGGGTCTGGCTGGGTCTGGGGTCTGGCTGGGGCCTGGCTGGGTGTGAGGGTCTGGGGCCTGGCTGGGTGTGAGGGTCTGGGGCCTGGCTAGGTCTGGGGTCTGGCTGGGGCCTGGCTGGGTGTGAGGATCTGGGGTCTGGCTGGGTGTGAGGGTCTGGGGCCTGGCTGGGGCCTGGCTGGGTGTGAGGGTCTGGGGCCTGGCTAGGTCTGGGGTCTGGCGGGGGCCTGGCTGGGTGTGAGGGTCTGGGGTCTGGCTGGGTCTGGGGTCTGGCTGGGGCCTGGCTGGGTGTGAGGGTCTGGGGTCTGGCTGGCTCTGGCAGGCTGGATGCCCACTCACCCGTCCGGCCTGTGGCAGACACTGGCACACTCTCCCCTGCTCCATAGACCGCTGACACCTGGACCCTGTATTTGGTGGCTGCCAGCAGGTCGGGGAGCATCACATGGCTCCTGGATCCTGGGACAGAGATCTGGGAGGGGGACAAAGTCACCTAAGCCACCCCCCCCACCGAGCATCTCTGGTCTCATTCATCTGTGTCCTGCCTCGGGAGAGCTGTGCTCCTCAGCGGATAGGGTGGGCACCTCCCCACCACGGCGCCCGGGGCCTAGAGGCCCGTCAGGGGCATGGCCTCCCTGCTCCACCGAGACCCACCGACTTCTCCGGTCCCGAGCCCGAGGCCAGCACGTAGCTGAGCCGGTAGTGAAGGACGTGGCCGCTCGGGGGCGTCCAGCTGACCCGCAGGCTGCTGGGTGACTCGGAAGCCAGGGCCAGGTCGGAGGGCGGGCTCTGGTGCGCTGTGGGGCAGGTAGCCCCCGGGGGCTCAGAGAGGGTGGCCTAGAGGACGGCCACCACGCCCTCCCGCCAGTCCCGCTGCCCCCTCGCGTCGGCACAGGTGGGGCCACTGGCGCACGTCAGCACCAGGACAGTCCTGAGGGCACCCGAGGACGTGAAGCCTCCCCCCGCCCCGGGAACACCTGTCGGGAGGGCTCAAGGGCCCCAGCAGTCAGGCCACAGCGTCAGGGACTCTGGGAGCTGCCGACGGTTCTGGGAGCTGGGGTCCCGGGCCGGGAGCTGGGAGAGTCTGGGGTCTCTCTGGGCGCCTGCTCTTCACGCAGCTGAGAGGCGCAGTGGGGGTCACCTACGTGGCGTGTAGCGGAGGGACACCGGGTCGCTGCGGGCCCCGTCCCTGTAGTAGGCCAGGATGGTGATCTCATACTCTAAGTGGCTTCGGAGGCCAGGCAGGACCGCCACGCGCAGGTTCCCGGGGACGGAGATCTGCAGAGAGGAGGGACAGGCGTGCACCCCGCGGACAGGGCTCCTCACACGGGCTCTGCCCACAGGCCGTGGTCAGGCGGGAGCCCTGGGAGGAAGGGCCAGGGTCTGAGTGCTCCTGGGGCGGGGGCGGGAGGGGGTCTTCCTCCCCCCGCCCCGCACCTCGCGGGCCTCGCCGTCTCCCAGGGGCGTCCACTTGATCTGGTAGACGAGCACTCCGGAAGCCGAGGCAGCCGCCCACCCCAGCTGCACCTCGTCCCCGGGGAGCTCCGTCACCGCGAGCTGGCTCGGGCTGGGGACTGTCCCTGGAGACAGAGCGGGGACACCGAGGCTCGGGCTGGGGACTGTCCCTGCAGACAGAGCGGGGACACGAGGCTCGGGCTGGGGACTGTCCCTGCAGACAGAGCGGGGACACCGAGGCTCGGGCTGGGGACTGTCCCTGCAGACAGAGCGGGGACACGGAGGCTCGGGCACAGGGCCTGGACGAGCTACGGTGTGAGGAGGTGGCTGCAAGGAGGAGGCCCCCCTGCCCTCGCCCGGGGCGACTCGCCAGAGTCCTGCCCCCATGTGTGCGAAGGTCTTGCTGCTGCAGGATGACCCCTGGGGGACCACACGGAGCGGACCCCCAGACCCCCCACGACAGTCACGGCCACATTTCTCCCTTTCCCCAGGGCCCAGCTGCAGGCTGGGCAGGGGCCCTGCTTCTGGAGGGGCCCCGGGTCCCGCCTTCCAGGGCCCTACGCCCACCACACCACCTGGGTCTCTGTGCGCCCCCCTAGCTCAGCACTGCCCACGGCAGCACCTCGGCCGACACATTGGCTTGAACGAGCCACCGGGGGAGGGAGGAAGCTGGCCTGGGGGCCGCAGCCCCACCTTGGGGCACTCACGTGTGGTCAGGCGGCCAGTGAGCGTGGAGGAGCCGCCCGCGGGGTAGAGGCAGGTGACGCGGACAGAGTACGTGGTGGAGGGGGGCAGCGGGCCCAGAGTGGCCGAGCTGGCGTTCCCAGGGGCCTCCACCTGCGAGGCGGACGCACACATGGGTGCAGGCCTGGAGCCAACTCCCCAGGCCAGGAGGGGGTCAGCCCCTAGCAAGACGGGAGCCCGGCCTGGGACGTGCCCTGGGGGGGGAGCCACCACACAGGCCCCCGCCCGCCCCTCCCGAGGAGCCCGGCAAGCCTCGCACAAGTCCCCGTGTCCTGCACCCCGCCTCACGGAGGTCTTTTCTGTGACTCACCGGAGTCCTGACTTCACTCCTGTCCCTTCCCTGCACCTGCAGCCTGCGGCCCCCGAGAGGCCGGGATGCGGGCTGTGCTCACGGCTCCCCCACAGCAGGCTAAGGCTGGCGCCCGGGGCCCCGCCAACACCCAACAACTGGGAACGCAGGGTGTGGGGGGCTGGGGTGCTGGCCCCCGGGGCCCCCAGGCCGGGGCTGCTCTCACCTGGCCCGAGTGGCTGCCCTCAGTGGAGACGAAGCTGACCCTGAACAGGCGCACGGGCCTTGGGACGCCCTCCCAGAACACGCGGGCCGAGTCGTGACTCACGTCCGAGAATCGGAGGTGTCGGGGGGGCACCAGGGCGGCTGCGGAACACACGGTAGCTCAGGAACCAGCCAGTGCCCACTCCCCAACCGGCTAGGCCACCAGAGGGCTCTGGGGCCCCCCACCTGGTGGAAGGGGCATTTGCCCAGCGGGCAGCTGCCCACGGGGGGGGGCACTCACCGGTCCTGGCACGGATGCCCTGGGCCTCGCTGGCCTCTGGCCCTTGCAGGCTCTGCACCCAGACGTCATAGTCCGTGCCAGGCTCCAGGCCGTCCAGCAGTGCCTCTGGCCGCCCCACCCGCACCTGCAGGGGTGGGGCACGCGAGCTGACCCCTGCCGGCGGCACTGCCCACCCCCGCAGTCCCCCCGGGTCGCCCTCCTCTGCCCCCCCTCCCGCGGGCCTCGAACCTCTCTGCCACGCTCCTGGCCACGTACGGAGGCTGGGGAGCACCGCACCAGGTACTGCGTGGCCCCTGGCGAGGGCTGCCAGGTGAGGCGGATGGTTCTGGGCGTCACTGCGGCCAGGGTCAGTGCCTGGGGTGGAGGCAGAGGCGCTGGGGGAGGGGGGACACTTTAGGAACGCAGCACTTTGCCGAAAGCGTACGTATAGGTCCAGGGGGCCTCGCTCAAGTGGCAGAAGGCACTGGGAAGCGCAGACCCTGCGGTGGGTCTCGGTGGAGACAGAGGTGGGAGGGTGCGGGGCGCCCACGGGCCAGTCTGACTCTGCCCCCAGACTTCACTTGAGGCCACGTTGGCAGTGGACAGCGCGGGGGAAACTCAGCCGCCGTGTGGGTTCTGTTTAAGGCTGCCTGCCCTTTGAGTGGCTGTGCTGGGCCCGGGTTAGAAACCCCACAGAGGAGCTACGTGGCGAAGCGTCCAGAAACGGCAAATCCACGCCGACAGACACAGACCAGGGGCTGGCAGGGGCTGGGGGACTGGGGGCAGCAGCTCGGGGTCCGGGGCTTCTCTCTGGGTGAGGATGAGACCCCGCAGTCCAGCCGACAGTGGAGACACGGGGGCTGGACTCACGGCTGATGAGTCTCACACCACACGGTGAGTTGTTACAATGTGGGAATTACGTCTCAAGAAAGCTGTGAAGGGGGCTCACAGCAGGTGGGAGAGAGCGGGAGCTCCACAACAAGTGCGATCAGCTCAGAAGAGGACACTGAGGGTCAGAGAGGCCCAGTGACCGGGCCGTGGTCACACAGCAGGAGGGCTGAGACCAGGCCGGCCTCTGCACCACCCCTGCTGGCGGGGGGCTCCAAGGGGAGGCTCCAGGTGGGGTGGCCCCCGAACGCCAGCCCGGCTCCCCCACCGACCTGTGGTCACAAGGCCCCGCAGGCCCTCGCCGACCCCGGCCTCACCGACAGGGAACACAGACACCAAGTACTCGGTGCTGGCGGTCAGGTTGTGAAGCTCCACGGACAAGGTGGGCCCGTCTACCACCACCTGGAACGGGAGCCACAGTGGAGCCTGTGGGGTGGGCGGCACAGAGGTGTGGGACGCAGGGGTGCAGGGAGGCGCAGGGGTGCGGGACACAGGAAGGCGGGGCAGGCGCAGGGGTGTGGGGCAGGGACATGATCAAGTCTGGTGGGGCTGAGGTCAGTCCTCGTTTCCACAGTGACCTTGGCCACCCAAGAGCCACCGAAGGCGTGAGCACGCACACACACTCCACCTTCTCCGCTCAGCTCGCGGGACACCCTCTCCGTACCCTTCGTTCTCCAGGACAGCCACGTGGCCCTGGCCCTGGCCCTGCCTGGGGCGGGCAGAGCGCCCCCTTCCCTCCCGCGGGGTGCCGCCCCTGGAAGGCCGCCACGTGACCAGATACTCGAGCGGTCGCTGGGGGGCTGGGGTGGGGCACCCGGCTCAGGACCGGGCTGCTGGGAGTGACGACAGCGTCCGGGGCCGGGGTGGCCGCGGCCGGTGTAACTGGGAGGGAAGGAGCACGGTCAGTGGCCCCGTGGCGGCCTGCATCGGCAGCCCCCACCGCTCTCCCCGGCGGCCACTTCCTGGAGGGACAGGTGTCCCCCAGGCTGCAGACACCCTCCGAGCCCTGGGAGCTGAGGGGAGAGGGGGTTCAGGGCGTCCCATCTGGGGGCCACAGCCGCCCCCTCCCTTTGCCCAAGTGGCCAGGCAGGGCCGGGGCCGGCGAGGGGGACGCCGCTCACCGGGGCCGCAGCTCCCGCTCTGGACCTTCTGGCAGATGAAGCGGCTGAGCAAGCTGGCCAGGGTGCCGAGCTGCAGGAAGTCCTGCACGTTGTGGACAGTGATGTCCAGCGGTGGGGACGTCAGCAGCCGCAGCTCAGCCTCGTCGGCGTTCTTCACGCCTGCTCACAGGGTACAGCGGTGAGGACACTCCCGGCCCCTCCCGCCCCGCGCTGCTGTCCCGTCCTGCAAGCACGCCTGGGGGCCCCCGGCCTGTCACCCAGTGGTCTGAGGGGGCCTTCGCAAGCCCCGTACCCAAGATCCCGTGAGCCCCGGAACCGCGTCACCTGACGGGCCCTCGGGAGATGGAGGCTGGGTGCTGGGACAGGCGGGGCTGGGCTCCCAAAGACCCCCTGCAGGCTGTGCTGGGCCTGCCTGGGTCTCTGTGAGTTTGGGGCTGGGGGGAGGCCAGTGTGCTTTCCTGAGTCCCACGCACCCCAGTCCGACCCATGAACTGGGGCCTGGGATGGAGCCCGAACAAGGGGATCTAGGCACCAAGGTGGTTCTCCACCCCCAGGAGCCCCCAAACCCACCGTGTCCTTCCCAAGGGACAGAGATGTGTAGTGATCAGTGAAGTGAGTAGAACAAGGCCATGGGGGCGCCATGTGTGGGGGCGCACGCCACAGGGGATGTCCACACATGCTGCTGCGAACGCGGGGCTTTGCTTGGGAGGCCCGCGTCATGTGCCCCCTCCGAGCGCCCATGGGTGCTCAGCCCCGCAGGCTGGGGACGGGTCTTCCCTGTGGCACAGGTGCCACAGCACCTCCAGCCCAGGGTGGAGGGATGGGAGTGGAAACTGCCCCCCGCAGCCGTGAGAACTCCGCTGAGGGCAGGGCTGCTCACCCACGGTGAAGACGGCCACACCCAGGTCCTTGAGGACGCGGCCGGCAGCACAGGCGTCGTCCTGGGATTTGCCGTCGGTCACTAGGATCACCACCTTGGCCGCCTCTGGCCGGGGCCCTGCTCCGGGCTTTAGGTTCTGCTCCCGCACGTGAGTCAGGGCCAGGCCTTGGGCAATCGGAGTAAAGGGCGTGTGCCCCACGTGCCCCTCCTGACGCCCTCCCTGCCCAACGCCACTCCACCAGCCCCGGCCCCCGGCCCCGCCAGGCTAGGGGCTCCAGAGGCAGGGCCCACCATGAGACCCAGGGGTCTGCCCGCGGGAGACGCTCCTTGGGGGCTGTTTGTACGGGCAGCCCCCCCCCGGCAGCTTCTACCCATCAGAGTCTTCTAGCAAGACTGGCTGATGGAAAGAAAGCCCCGTTTTCCTCCAAGATAATTAAGGGGTGATTTGCTCTTTACGAAGGTGTGAATCAGGCTCAGCACCCATTGCCCTTGGCTTGATTTACATCCATGATTTCAAGCCTGGGAGGCTGACCCGCGGGGTGGAGCCAGGGGCTTCAGGACAGAGACCTGGACAGACCCCCAAAGGTGGGGTCGCTGGGGGCCCAGGCACACCTGTGAATGTGTTTCCCCCTTTGTAGCGGAGGCTGCGGACAGCTGCCAGCACCTCGTCCTTGGTGTGGAAGGCGCTGAGGTCCCACTCGGTCCGGGGGTCTCCGCTGTACTGAGTCAGGCCTGGATGGGGGGGGCAGGTGCCGGGTGCTGAGCCGCCCAGCCCACGCATGGCCTCACTGGGACACCAGGCAGGGCACGTGTTTGCACACGGACAGGTCACCAGATCATTCCCCAGCCCCTGCAGGAGCCCCGACCTGCCCGGCCTGGTGGGGGGTCAGCCTCTTGGTGGCTGGTGACCCCGATCGGCAGGGCTGTCCTTCAGTCTCCCCAGGAGGCTCTATGCCTCCTCCCCGACTTCCCGTTTCTCAGAGTTGGGACTCTCCTGGGTGCAGGGCTGCAGGGCAGGGGGCTGGTACCCACCGACTTGGACTTTATTTGGCCCGATCTCAAAGGGCTCGATGACACTGGCCAGGAAATCTTTGACCTGCTGGAAATGACTGTGGCCAATACTCCAGGACCCGTCCACCAGGAAGATCATGTCCACGGCTATGGGGGGTGTGCAGCGGAACTGGGGGTTGGCTGGGCGGGGAGGGAGGGAGGTGAGGAGCTGGGTCAGGTCCACGCTACTGTAAGAGCCTCCCCCAACGGCTCCAGGCCAGGCTCCAGACCCCCAGATCTCCTTCCCTGGGGTCGGTGGAGGGTGAGGGGCCACGGGGCTCTGGCCTCAAGTATGGCAGGTGGCAGGTCTCGGGGCCCTCACTGGACTCAGAAAACCCCACATGAATGCTGGTCCATCGTGTCAGGCCTCTGAGTGCCCCCAGGGTGGGTGAATGAAATCCCCAGGTGCCCCAGTGCCTCTGCCTCCCAGTGGCCTCCTCAGGGCTGGTCTCCGTGTGCAGCTGTTGAGGTGGGGACCAGCGGGCAGAGGCTAGCCAAGGGGGTGTCGACCGGGGGGGGGGGACGGTCAGCATGGCTGGCAACTCTGGCCTGAGGCCTCACTGGCTGGGGTGGGGGCCTAGGAGCTCTTTGGACACAATGATGTCTTGATGACCTAGGAACTCTTTGGACACAAAGTCACTGTCAGGGTCTGGGGCTCCCTGAGAGTCTACGCACTCGGTGTCTCCAGGCTGAGCTCCAGATCCAGGACAGGCCCCTTGTGAGGACTCCTGGATGGGGTGAGTGCAAGGAGACCCCCGTCTCATGTGGGCCACAGCTCTGCCCTCAAAGCACTGCGTTGTTGGGGAGACCATCCCAGCAGACCCCACGTCCACTGGGAGACAGTGAGGGCGAGAGAGGGGACGTGTCCATCTGAGGAGAGAGACCCCTCTTTCCATCCCAAGTCTGACTGGGTCTGGTGGAGGGGGCATGGCCGACAGAAACGCCACACCGTGGGGTCACACAGCAGTCCCCACCCCCTCCCCCAAAGCCCACAGAGCCTGGTGCCCTGGCATTTACCCGACAACTCCATGGTTCCCGCGGAGCCCCTGGCCTGGCTCTGCCTCTCCCGGTCTGCGGAGGGCTGAGAAAGGGCCTGGCCCTCCGAGCTCCTGGGTGGGCGCTGCTCCTCGCCAGGCACGCCTGCGGAGGTCACAGCTGTGTCACTTCTCACTTGCCACACTCAGGCTGCGCAGCAAGGGGCACGGGGGCCCAAGCGCACCCCAGCAGGGGACCTGCCCCTGTGAGCAGGGGTGAGTGCCAGAGGGGGGCCAGCCGGTTCAAGGAGAAGCTGGAGTGTGAGGTCCAACATGCAGAAGAGCGTCCAGCCGCCTGAAGGGAGAACATGAGATGCGGAAGGTGACCAACCCTCACCCCACTCTGCACCACCAAGAGTGGGCGGGTCTTGACTTGGGGACAAGGCAACCCGGGGCTCAGGGCCTGGGCTCCCCACATGGGAGGGTGTGGGCTCCACGGCTGCCTCCGGTGGCTTCCCGCCGCTCCTGCTCACAGAGTGACTCTTCAAGTTCTCAACTGCAGGGAGACATGAGGAGCTGTCAGGGTCCCCCACCCCCGAGTGGGGGCAGGGCCAGGAGGGCTGCGTGGAGGAGGGCACAGCTCCTTACACACACACCCCTGCTCCGAGGCTGTGTTCCTTGTGCAGGGTTTATGGACTTACTCACAAACTCCCTCTGCGCCAGCAGGGCGTTCCCTGAGCTGGTGAGCGCGAAGATCTGCACCGTGTAGCCCTTGGAGGGGCTCAAGCCCCCTACCGTGGCCTTGGGGGTCTTGGTGGTCAGCATCACCTCCTGTTCCGTGTCCCCTGGGGGGGGGTGGGGAGAGAGATGGAGACCGCCGGGGCACGCAGGTGTGTATATCTGCATGTGTGTGTAAGTATGCATGCATGTCACGGAGTGGGGAACACCCTCAACCTCTAAAACTTAAAAAGATCACTCAAAACTGCTAGTTCACATGGTCACTGTTGGAAAAAAACCATTTTTTTCTGAAGTGAGACAATGTCACATAAAGTCATAAATTATTTCCGTAAGTTTTCACAATGGCTGACACTCAATGAAGAGCAACCAGGTGTACAAGGAACAAGAGGAAGTGACAGAAAATTAAGAGAAACAATAGACAACAGGAAGAGACCCACTGATTTTCCAGACAATGGAGTTCAGGGGCTTTAAATTAATTATGCTAATTAATTAGAGATAAGCTTATGAATTTGAGTATCAAACTAGAAACAATATAAAGGACATTCTAGAATGTAAAAACCAAATGGACATTTCCCACATGGAAATTCTAGAATGGAAAAACAAAAACTGAAGTTAGGAATGCAAACAATGACTTAACAGCTTCTTACACATAAATGAAGTCATAAATAGCATAATATAAATCAGAATAGAAAACACAAAATTAAGAATGGAGAAATAGGGCGCCTGGGTGGCTCAGTCGGTGAAACGTCTGCCTTTGGCTCAGGTCATGACCCCAGGGTCCTGGGATCGAGTCCTGGGTCGGGCTCCCAGCTCAGCGGGGAGTCTGCTTCTCCCTCTCCCTCTGCCGCTCCCCTTGCTTGTGCTCTCTCTCTCTCTATATATATAATAAAGAAATAAAGTCTTTAAAAAATGGAGAAATGAAGGAATGAAGAAAATTGAAGAGTCTGACGCAGGTAACAGGGAGAGCGCCTTCCACGTCAGCTGGCTGTGGGGAGGCGGCGGTGGGAGCGTGCTCGGCCTCACCCTCCTGCTCTGTCCCTGTGGTCCTTCCCCACCACTGACACGTGGGCGCCGGGCTGGAGGAGCTGCGCAGAGCAGCATGCCGGCCGCCAAACCCGCCCACCCTCACCGAGGCCCTACCTGCCATGGGCTTCACCTGCACCAGGTAGCCGAGGCTGCTCCCCTCCGACTCCCTCCACGTCATCTGCAGCCGGTCCTCAGGCAGCACGGCCAGCCTTAGGCGGCGGCTCGCTGGGGACACACAACCGGGAGGTCAGCACTGAGCCCTGGACAGCACCCAGCAGCTGTGGGGCCCAGCCCCCCCGCCGGGGGACACCGGAAAACCTGAGGCCCTGTCGAGGGCTGAAGGGGGACGGAGCCGTCCAAGGGTCCCAGGTGCCAGGGCCACCTGGTAGATCCAGTGAGGACACTGCCCCACCCAGGGAGGCCCCCTGGCTCTGTGAGGGGCGCCCCTGCGCTGCCGACCGGGGCCCAGCTAGCATCCAGGATCCGTAGGAAGAGCCCTGCTGGCCACCGCGGTGTGGAGCCCACGTGGCAGCCCCTGCCCTGGGGCCCGGAGCAGAGTCCACATAGCCCTGTTGGAGTGCCATGGCCGTCCCGGGAGGAGGCGGCGCAGTGGACGGGTGAGGCCTGGGATGCGACCTGGTCTCCCAGGGAAGCTTCCGGGAGCTGTGTGGTGGGGGTGGCTATTTTTGGAAAAGGGGGACAGAGATGGGCTTCTTCTGGCTGTCCCAGTGACAGCTGGGGCATGGGAGGAGGGCAGGGCCGGGGGGCACCCGGGCAGACACAATGACCAACGGTTCAAGGGGGGAAGCAGCTGGACTGGACTGGGCCCCCGGATGTGCCGGGCTGTGGGAGTACAGGGCTGAAAGGCAGGAATGTCTGATGGGGGAGCTATGAAAAGCCACTTGTGAGCGGGGACCCCCCCCCAAGTCCTGCTCATGAAGAGCGCTCTGTCTCGTGGTGGCTCTGACACGTTGGGAGGGACAGTCCCAGCTGCCTCGGGGCTCTGCATGTCAGGGGGCCTCGGTGGGGAACGGGGCAGACAGCTGGGGCCTGCTAATGGGAAGCCCCCAGGAGCGGCCCCTCACTAGGGCCATCACCAGGGAAGGCAGTCTGGACCTGCAGGCCCCCGTTCCTGCCCCCCTAGGGACCGGGAGACCTAGGTGTGCCCAGAGTCCGCAGGGATCCTGCTGAACCCAGAGTTCAAGGTGTCCATGGGCTCACTAGTGACTTGGCCCCACTGTGGCACGATCCTGTGGGAGCCTTGGAGACCCAGGGACGTGCCCCAAGGACTGCGGCCAGTCCGAGTGCCAAACCAGCATCGAGAAAGAGCGGTTAATGGACCTGGGCCCCCCCTCCGCGGGGGATGTGGCCGCCCCGCCGCCCTGCATGCGCACTCGGCAGAGACAGTGAGTCAGACACAGCGAGACCCTGGCAGTGGCCCAGGAGGGGCAGCTCCAACAGCGAGGAGACACGGTCTCCTGTCCTCAGAGGACTCGCTGGGAGCCGCCCGGGCTGGGGGCCAAGCCAGGGTGCCGGCAGCCACAGACCGGCCTTCCCAGAATCAGTCCAGGCCAGTGCCCCTCGCGGGGGCCTTGTTCCGCAGCTGTGTCCCTTTTGGGGTATTCCAAAGACACTGGTAAGTGTCACTCCCAAAGGTAAGCACCGTCAGTACCCGGTAGAAAGCGATCAGACTGGGCTACCAGGCGCTGCTGCGTTCTCCCTGTGCCTCAGAGTAAGCACGAAAGGGCCAGAAGCAAGAGCAGACGGCAGAGAACGGTGCTTTCCTTGGAGGACAAGAGGAAAGGGGGTTTCCCTCCTTACTCTAGATTTGTGCTGCTTGGAAATTTTACACTAAAGAGGTGTCCTGAAATAGTTCAGAATAAATCATGAACGTAAGACAGAATTTAATGCCAAGTGTGTTAGTAACTGTCAGAAAGCACACAACAAAATCTCCACGTGAGCTGGCCAAGAGCAAGGCTGAAGGTCCAGCAAAAGCTGCAGGCGGCACTTGGAGCAGAGGACACAGGTGGCCTCTGGTGTCCTGTCTTCCCTCCTCGAGCACACATTCAACTCGCAACAGCGGCTCCGGGGGAGTCAGGAGCAGGAGGCGAGACCCCTGCTGGGTGGGGCCTGTGCCTGGGCAGGGACGGCCTGGGGTGGGGTCAGGCACGGACCGGTGTCACATTCCTAGGAAGCGCCCCCCCACGTCCTTACCTTGTCCCTGGCTGAGTCCCGGGGCAACACCCAGCCACAGCCAGAGGCAAAGCCTGAGGTGGGCACACACGAGGGCACTCATGGTGCACAGCCTGTGGGAAGAGAGGCCGTTCAGCCATGTTCTGTCTGTCCACCGTCCATCCAGCCACTCCTGAGCTTCTCCACCCACACCGGGCACCCCACAGGCAGTGATCTGGAAACCACTACACCCCGCACTGGACCTGTGTCCTGCACGGCCCGGGCAGGTGTTTCCCTGGGTGCGAGGTCAGCTGTCCTTCCCCTGCTCACCCCCGGAGGCATCTGGCTGTCGCAGCCTCTGGTCCCACCCTCTGGACGTTCCTATGGGCCAGCACGGGGCCCTGACTGCTGGCCCGGTCACTCACTCGTCATTAGGACAGACCGGGACAGCTGCTGCCAGTGCCACGGGGCCTGGGGAAGGAACAGAGCCGCGAAGGGGCAAACCCTGTGTGCAGCCCGAGGGGCGTCCGAGCTGGGACCCCAGTCTGAGCACAACCCCTTGGGGGTCGCATAGCAGGCCCCCTGCCAGCTGCAGGAGGGTGTGTCCTGGTTGAGGATTGGCCCCAGTTAGCCTCTCAGCCAGGCTGAGATGTCCTTGGAGGTAGGGTTGGGTCACCCTTCCAGCCCCAAGCTGTACGCAGCCTGGGGGCTGCCTCTGCGGACAGTGCCGAAGGGACACACAGCATAGCAGCTCGGGACCCCAGCCACACCCAGGGAGGTGGGGGCCGGCCCCATGGAGCAGAGCTGCTGAGCTCGCGGGTGTCCTTGGGGCTGGGGACTCTGGAGGGCAGGGCACAGGCTCTGGACCCTCCCGGTCCCCGGAGTCCCTTCCTGATCCACACTCTGAAGCCAGAGCCCTCCACTCCCCAGAAACCTGACTCGGTGGGAGCCTCCCAGGGGCACAGAGGCCACGGCTGTGAACCGGAGCCCTCTGCAGTCTGTCCTCCCTGCCCCAGGCCACTCCGAAAAGGCAAGATCACCCTCCGATCACAGACCTGGGCAGAGCCCTGGTGGCCCTCCACGTCCACCCAGCCGCCCAGGACCACAGGCGAGTCACTAACCTTCTCCTGGGCAACGGTGGCATCCTTGGGCCCCCACGCACTCACACCCACCCTGGTCCTGCTGCAGCCACGAAAGCCTGGGGCTTATGAAGGTCCCCGTCCCTCTGACGTCACCGCCTCAGCCCACCCCCTGGCCCAGCCCCGGCCTCCTCCCCTCCCTGGGCTCTCCCGCCTTCCCAGCTACAGCCCAAGAGTGCAGATACAGAGTCCCTGCATGAAGGACCCTGCTGCTGCAGGGCCGACAAACACTTTTACCCCTCACCCCACACGGCTGGCCCCAAAGCAGGGATCATGGAGCAGGCACCTCAGGGACCAAGGCCACAACAGAGATGATGGGCCGGGTGCCTCTGGTGGCAGGGGGTGGGGGTGCACATCACTTCCTCCCGACTCCTCCAGCCTCCACCCAGTGCGCAGGCCCACACCGGCCTCCACCAGGAAGCCTTCTCAGCACTACTGCCTTCATGGCCCTCCCGGGTCTGAAGGACCAGCCAAGTGTGGCCCCTCCCAGCCACCAGCACAGCCCCAAGCCCAGAGCCCCAGGCCTGCTGCTTGGGAGGGACACTGACCGGAGCAGACCCCACTCCAGCCCCAGCCCTGCAGCCACCTGACCTGGGACCACCTACCCCAGGCAGCGGAGGGGTGGGGGAGCTGACTAGGGGTAGGAGCCCCACAGGGCTGGCAGCCCTTGCCAGTCCCAGCACCCAGAGAATGAGGCACTTTGGGGGCTGGCACAGCACGGGGCTCTTGGGCTGGAAGGCCGCACCTGGAGACATGGCGTGTGCTGGAGGCTGGCGGCCCTCGGTGGGCAGAGGTCAGGGGCTGGATGCTGCTGGGGGAGGGGGACCCTTCCCCGACTCCCCTGGGGGCTCAGCCCCCTCCCCGCACTCTTGGCCACAGGGAGGACACGGCCTCACCCCTGCCGGTCCACCAGCCCCCGACCGGGGGACACTGCTGGGGGGCGGGGGCGCACAGTCCCGGGCCTGGGCCAGGAAACCAAGGTGGCTTTGCTCCAGGTGCCCGAGTGTCCTTCTGAGTCCCCCCCCACAACCCCGTCCTGACCACGTTGTGAGCCCAGCTTCCCTCCTGGGCAGACAGCGCTCCTATGGTCAGGAAGGGCCTCAGGCCATAGGCCAGCTGTAACTCTTGGGCTTGCCGGAGCCTGAGGACCCACGGCTGGACGCCAGGACACCGGGGCTGATGGACACAGTGCCCAGGGCACTGGGCACCTGCCCAGTCCCAGGACCTACACCCGAGCCAAGTTTCCCATGCCCGAGTGTGGACCAGCGGAGGGCGCCGGGCCCAGCAGCCACGGACAGTCAGGCACTGGACACACTGTCCACCCGTGGCTCGTGGGCGCACTCACACGCACCCCACCGAGGCGCCACCCTCCATACAGGTAAGCCAGTTAACTCCTCAGCACCCCTGACTAGACCCTGTCTGCCCCTCCCTGGGTGCCCAGCCTGGAGACCTGCACAGAGCAGGAGCTCACCCCGTGACCTCCCGACATCCCAGAGACCAGTTAGCGTCAGGGCTGTCCCGGGTTACTGAGAAAGGACAGGATGGCACCACGTGCTGGCTGGCCCAGCACTCCTGGCGTGGGCCCTCACTCCAGCGGACAGGTAGGGCCCCCGAGCCCGTCCTGAGCCCAGTCCCCAGCTGTGAAGAGGGGTGAGGGGACGGAGCCACTGACAGTACCCGCTGGGTCAGGCCCTGCAGGACCAGTGGGGCGGGGGGGGCACAGCAGACCGTGCAGAGGGAAGGCCCCCACTGTGGGCGTGAGGTCCCAGGACAGTCGCGGCACTGGGGTTTGTAGGCACGGAGGCCCGCCGCACACCTGAACCAGGAAGCAGAGGACCCGTGTTAGGCGCGCGGCCGAGAGGACGAGTGCAGCTCACAGGGAGGTCCCGGGAGAGCAGGAAGCAAAGCAGGGCTGGCCGTCTGGCGCACCTGCTGGTCACGTGCATCCTCGGCAAGGGGTCTGCAGCAACCGGGATGCCTCAGTCAGTGGTGGTCGCACCAGGCCCCGGTCGGCCCCGTGTCCTGGAGCCAGTGTTGGGGGGGGGGGGACTGCACGCACGCCAGGGGGCTTGAGGGCAGCCTCTTGGCCACTGACCCAGTCTCTCCGCCAAGCTGGCCTGCGAGGCAGAGGGCTGGCTAGCCAGCATGGCTGGGTGAGGAGCACTGGGGTTCAGCCAGGAGCTGAGCCTACTGTCCTGCGCAGGACCAGCCCCCCGGGGACTTTGGGTTTGGCTCCCCTTCTGCCCTGGGGGCTTCCCCTCACGCTGGGCCCCTCCCCTCGGGGCCAGCAGGCGGCTAGCTCAGTGACCGAGAGCCTCGGGCAGCAAACACGCAGCTGCTCCACTCTGGCTGGCCCTGTGCCCCCGGGGCTGTCCTCCTCAAGGGAGAGCCGTGGGCCAGCGAGCTGTCCCGGGACGGCCCCTCGGTGACCGCCGGCTCAGACACGCCGCAGACCGACACTGGCTGCCGCCGCACCCACGCCAGAAGGGCCTGTCCTGGGACATGAACAGCCGGCGGCAGCCAGAGCCCGTGGTGGGCGCGTCTGGCACAAATCACCCACAAAGACCCGGGCACATGTGACGCCTGGTCAGAGGGCGGCTGACAGCCACACAGGGACCAGAGGAATGGGGTGTGGGGACGGAGGGCCCAGCACAGCCGTGGCTGACGAGCAGGCCCGTCAGGCTGGTGAGAAAAGCACCTCGTCAGTACCGGACCGTGACTGGGGACAGCAGGTGGCAGCACGTGGGGGGCCAGGCCAGCTCTGGGAAGATGAACAGATGCACACGTCACCGTGAGCTGAGTCCCGGGAGCACAGCATGGAGCTGGCAGGGATGCAGGGGCGGCAACCCAGCCTGACGGTGAGGCTCCTCGCTCCACACCGCGGGGAAGGCCCGGACGCCACACGGCTCCTCAGCGAAGCCTGGGGAGCCCACCCGGCTGCCTCGCACCCCGACCCGGGCTCAGAAGGCACATGCTAGCCTGCCTCCCCTCAACGCTTCACTTCCATGTCCCCGGTCCTCAGGCGTCTGGGGCATCCCGGGGGGGCCGCCTCGGCTCGGGCATGCATGGCAGAGCGCGGACAGAGGGCCCGGGTGTCGGGGCGGAGGCCGTGGGGCCGTGGGTGGCCACGCGCAGAGGCCTGGAGAGGCGATGCAGGAGAGCGGCACGGGTGGTGACGCAGGGCCGGGGAGGGCCCCGGGCCCGTCCCTCACGCAGGAAGGCTGGCCCAGAACAAGCCTGGGCGTGACGCATCGGAGCACACGCGCCTCACACACGACACCGCGGGGGCTGCGCTGCGGCCACTCGGGAGAGTTTATTAGAGAGTGTACGGGAACGACGGTGCAGCCCGGCTCCCGCAGGAGCACACTGCCCCCCGCATCACCGCGGCCAGGTTTCCGGGGGCTGCCCGAGAACTGCAGGAGCCCCGGGACACGTACCAGGGGGCGGTTCACGGCTGCCGCCGCGCCACAGCCTTGCAGGGCCGGCGTCCATGCGAGCCGGCAGCACCCCCAGCTCCCACCCGAGCAGCTGTCTTCGCACCGCGGCTGGATTCTGGGGTCGGATGGGAGGAGGTGTGGGGCGCAGCGGGCCTACCAGTCCTGGTTGTCCCAGCCCTCGTCCACCGGCACGGCGGGTGGTGCGGCCTTCTTGGCGGTCTTGGCTCTGCCCTCCCCGCCACCCCCCCAGGCCTCCCCGAGGTCGCTGTGGTCGCTGTCCTTATTGTTGGACGCGGAGCCCGAGCCCCACACGTCCCAGCTGTCTGAGCTCCTCTTCTCGGCCGAGGCGTCCGCGCACGTCCAGCTCTCGCTGCTCGGGGACCTGGGGCCCTTGGCGGGGTCGGCGCTCCCGAAGGTCTCCCAGAAGCTCTGGTCCACAGCGCGGTGCTGGGGGTGGTCCCCGCCGCTGTTCTGGTAGCTCTGGCCCTCCAGGGGTCTTGGGAAGACAGAGGGAGATGCGCAACTGCCCGAGCCTCCTCCCCGAGACCCTGACGCCCCTGGGGCCGGGGAGATGCTGTCGGCTCAGGCTCCGTGCCGTTCCCCCTCGGAGCACGGGGCACAGCACCCGCTGGAAGCACGGGGGCCTCCTGCTGCCGGAGTCCGGCTGGGTCAGTCCCACCCCACGAGGAGCTCGTCGTGAAGAAAGACGTACTGTCTCCTGCAGCGACTAAGAAAAAGGGAGCCCCAAGGGCATGGGCCCTACCTGCGCTGCAGACAGAGGGGGCCCCGCAGAGCCCCGCAGCGGAGCTGTGCCCTGACCAGCGCGGCCGTGCGGCATGAACCCCTAAATGGTGCGCCAGGAAGATCTGTGGCCCGTGAGCACGGGAAACGTGCCCCATCCAGGAGTGGTGCCCAGCACGGCCAGTCTCCCTGCCTCACCACCCTGCGGGGGCAGAACAGGAAACCCGGCCAGACCAGGCTGCCGGCAGACAGGCCAGGATGCAAGCCTGGAGCGGACGGGCAGTGAGGGAACAGGGTCGCTGAGGGCCCCCGCCGGCCCCACCCACGCAGACTGGAGACGGGGGTCGGTGCAGGCCCCCTCCTTTCCAGGCCTCCTCCCTCCGTCCCTGCCATTGGCAGCAGCTGTGACCACAGGGTTGGTATCTATCTCTAGGACTCTGGGGCTGCTGTGATCCCCGTCTCCCAAGGGAGATGCCGACCGCCCCCCAGAGACCTTGTGCGGAGAAGCCCAGGGGACCAGCGTACCTGTCCGACGGGTCCTCTGCTCTCCCAGAAAAAAAGGTGGTGACGTCCCGCCATCCCCTACTGCCAACCCCCTGGACCTGGAAGGGGGCGGGAGGCGGCAGCTCAGGGTGCGTCCTCACACACGGCACACACACGGGGCCCCGCTCAAAGTCCCGGCGGAGCGTAGAGACGTGAGCAGCACGGCCCGGCTCAGGCGCGCGGCCTCCACCCACTTCTCCCCCACTGCGTGCGCACGGTGGCGGCGAGAGGCCCTGGTGCTCGGGGCTGGAGGAAACAGCCTGTGCGCGAAGCCCCTGCAGGCTTCCCCGTGCGGAGGGGCGGGCTGGGAAGCGGGGGGCCAGGCACCCCAAACCCACCAGGAGGACGGCAGCCGTCCCCTGCACATCAGGAAGGTCGCACTCACCGGGGCAGAGCAGCGGCAGCAGAACGAGGGCAGAAGAAAAAGAAGCGACAGTCAGCGGACCTGACAGACCCCCCCACCAAGCTGTTTCCACATTCCTCTGGCGCCGCCACCGCCGCCGGGGCGTCCGGCTGAGCCTTGTCACCGCTCAGCAGGCACTGCGGCCGCAGGAGCGCGGGGACGGAGAGCCCGGGCCCTTCCTGCTCTCGGCCCGGCTGCCCTGGAATGTGGAGACTGGCTTCCGGCCGTGCCCGAGCGCCAGGCAGGGCCTGCCCTACCTTGGATGCCAACTGAGAGACCCCACTGGACACATCATCAAAAATCCTTCCCTCCTTCACCTGTATGAGTTAAAACAGTGCCATAAGCTGAGTGGCAGAGAGCCTGCGAGGCCCATCTCGGACAAAGGACAGCACCCGCTGCAGAGGCCCGAGGGGGGGCAGCTGCGTGCGACCCCATCTCCCTGCAAGTGAGGGGTGGGGGGTGGGGGGCGCCGACTCCAGCCCCGGCGACTGTAATGCAGCAGCCCCCCTGGGGCCACCACCTCCGGAGGACACTGCCCCTCGAGGCCCCAGCCCGATGGGGGGGGTCTCCCCAGCTCAGTCAGCCACCACCACGCTGCCCACACCCAGCCCCACCCCGAGGACCACCGTGTGAGGCCAGACCTCACTGAGCCTGGCAGCAGGGGCCCCACGGGACACGCGGCACTGGCGGGAGTCGGAGCTGCTGGCCCGCAACGAGGGCCCGCGGGACGGGGGCAGAGGAGAGCCACACTCGGCGTTGGGCTGCATTACCTTCTCCTGGGCAGGTCTCAGAACGTTCTCATTCAGACTGTGGCCCAGCTCTGAAGCCTGTGTGAGGAGAGGGAAGTCAGGCGAGCCCGGGCCGCATGTCACCCAGGACGCAATCAGCATGGTGGCCGCGAGCTTGGCCGACCGAGGGAAGACAGGACATGGTGAGAGGCCCACCAGCACCCAGGACACCACCGAGCTCATGGCAGCCGCGGCACCCAAGGCCCCCTGGCTGTGGGGCGGCCAGAGACCACTGCCCCAGGCCTACTCGCTCTGGAGGGAAGAGGCCCAGAGTGGCAGCAAACCCAGCGGCCACCTGCGGGTCCTCCCAACAGCACCCGCGCAACCCCAGCCCTGAGCACAGCCTGCGTGCCAGCAGAAAGTCACGTGCCACCCCTTCGGCTCGGTCCCTGGAGGGGGTGTGAGCCCACTTGCCCTCCAGCAGGCACCCGACTCAGAGGGAAGAGGGCAGAGCCCGAGGACGAGCCCAGGGGCGGGGCGGCAGCCGGCGATGGGGCAGCTGAGGAGAGCGCCAAGCAGCAGCAGCCTCAGGGACGGGGTACCCGCACACCTGCCAGCACCTCGCCATGGTGACAACCGTCCTTCCGCTTACTTAGCTGCAGGTGATTAAGCCGGGAAACGAAAATCCTGCCAAGTAGCTCCTGACACCCCAGCAGGAGCCGTGCCCCCCAGTTCTGGACCCCAGGTCTCTCGCTGGAGTCTCAGGTCCCTGAACAGCATGGATGGGCCAGACGGGAGCCCAGCAGGCTGGCGAGGAGCTCCGAGGGTGAACGCACGTAAGCGAGGACACACACAGGCCACGGTCCAGGGAAGCTCAGGGCAAAGCACGTGGTCAGCACGGAAATGGGGAAAGGCATGCACAAGAACAGACTTGGGGCCTTACCAGCTCGGGCTGCTGCTTGGAGCCCCAAAACTTTACCCAGACAGCAAGGGCGCGGGTTGGGGAGGAGGGGGAGACAGTGAAAAAGTGAGAGAGGGAGCGAGCGAGCGGACAGTAGGAGCAGCGTTAGGCAACAACCAGGAAGCACCTCCCGACAGGTTCAACAGCCTCTCATTCTCACGGCGTCACCCCAGCAGGGTCCTCAACAGGGACCTCGAGTGTCCCCTTACTGCCACCAAAGCTCCCTGCTTTCCACTCCCTACGTACCACTTGCAGAACCACACACGGGTGCACGTCTGGAGCCCGAGATGGGGGCAGGCCAGGCTCGAACACCAGACGCCACCCCCACCCCAGCCTGAGTCCTGACCCCCAACACCGGGGCACAGGTGGTTCAGAGCCTGCCGCCACCTGGGACTGCCGGGGCAACCAACCGCGATTTGAAAATCGACAAACGCCCACGCCCCAAACCACTGCTCGCAGAGAAACTGGGAAAGGAGGGAAGCCTGCCGCCCCGTGCCACACCAGGCGCCCTTCCAGCCACGGGTGCAGATGGCCGAGGCACACGCGCCTGACCACTGCCGGAGGCCCTCAGCCCTGCAGGCCCTTCCCGGCACAGCTTCTTACTCCGCCCCCCAACCCAGAGGCACCTGACGCGACGCACACAGAAACACCTCCTCTCCCAAGCACAGGCCCTGGGGAGGGCAGACCAGGCGGTGTCCAGACACCGATAAGACAAGACTAGAAAGTTTTTTTAACAGCACGAAACACAGAAACTGCCTTTGTTACCTTCTGACTTGCTTGAGATCCAAATTTGGTTGCCTGAAAAGAAATACAGGGCTTTCGGATCACTGGACCCCTGGCTGCACGTCCCCAGATGTCAACAAATGCTTGGTCCTAGACCTGTCTCCTGACGGCCACCCACCTCACAGCAGCTCCGAGGGGCCCAGCAAAGCTGTGCGCCAGGCTACCCCCCGCTGGAGGGGCAGCCCTGCGGCACACAGGCCCGGGGGGAGCAGATGCAGGGTAGGGGTGCCCACCCCAGCCCCGTCATCTGGGGGCCTTCCCGTGGCCCAGACCATGCCGCCTGTTTGGTGCCCAGGGTGGGCCTATCCCACAGCCCCCTTAGCGCAGCACCCCCAGACGCCTGCAGAAACAAAAGAGGAGAAAGCCTGGTCACAGGTATTCCCGCTGAAAGGCGCGTGGACCTCCTGGCCATGGCCCTCCAGGGATGAGGCCCAGAGAAAGCCCGCGGAGGCGACATGCCAGAGTGGTGGTGCCACAGGGCCTAGCGCCCCTTGAGCCTGGGCTCCTCTGGGCCTGACGGGGGAGGATGCAGGGGACCGTGGCCCACGGAGAGCACAGAGAGGTGTCCACAGCGCCTTCACTCCGACCCGGAGGCAGCCCCGTGGCTCCTGCTGGCGGTGGGGCTGCAGGCGCCCAGCTGGCCCTCAGAACGTTCCTGTCAAGGGCCTGCTTGCCAGGCAGCCCCTTGAACCTGCCCTGGGCCCTCCCTTCTCCAGGTCACCTTCCTCACCAAGGCCACGTGGGGCAGGAAACCTGCCGGACGCCCCTGACAGTCTCTCCTCCAGGCTGATGCCCCAGACAGCCCTCTGCCTATTCCTGTCCTAGGTCTACTCCCCACCTGTGTGTCCTGACTAAATCCCCGCCCCTCCCTTGCCTGGGCCGAGAAGGAGACAAGGGGAGAGAAAAGTCCGATGGCCGGAACCCTGCCCCGTGCCCAGCAGCAGAACCTGAGGGCTGGTAGGACCACTCAGCCTGTGGGGCTCAGGACACGCTGCACCCGAGCGCCGGGCCCTCTGCACACTGCTTGTCTCTGCCACGCACACGCATGCCCAGCATGGAAGCAGCGCGCAGCGGCGCCCCGGCATCTGCTGCAGCCTCGGGGACGTGGGGCCAACCGTGCACGGCATGGGCCTGGGAGGAAGCCCTGCGGCTGGGAACACCCTCCAACCCTCATCGGAGCCCCTTCAAGACCCCCATCTGCCCCCAGGCCCCCGACCAGCACAGCCCCTGTGGGGCCGCTGGGCGGGGCTACTCACTCCCTCCTTAGCGGCCGAGGCAAACTTGCTGGCTCCCGTGGTGAAACTGCTCCAGCCCTGGGAAGAAGGAACAAAGATGCCACGTCGAGGTTCCTGGGCGACCGTCCAGGCTCTGTCTGCCGGGCCATCCGCCACTCAGCGACTGGCTGACAGGTTCCGCACCCAAGCTCTGCAGGAACGCCACCTCCAGGGTCTGTTCCCCACCTCCCGCAGAGAACGGGCCCTCCCGCCGTGGGCACACCCGAACCCGTGGCCGCCGCGACAGCCCTGCGCCCGTGCCCCCCTCCACCTGACCGTCTGGACGGCGCCCGCATGCCCTTGCCTCCCTACGGCCCCTCGGAGGAGTCGGGGCCTGGCACCAAGTCTACAGGCAGACTTGTTCTGAGGCTGAGGTGGTCCCCTAGGCCCCCCAAGCCGAATGAAACTATTGAGACACATACATGTCTCCCCCAAAGCCCAACTTCCCAACACAGCCTCTCCCCCCGAGAAAGCAGAGGAACCCTTACGCTCAGGAGACAACCACGGTCAGGTTCTTCGGTGAATTAAAGACCCGTAGAAGGGAACAGGAACACAAACTCGCTACATTTGGTGGGACCTGTCTTTAAAAACTCCCAGGCAGCAGGCTCTGGGCTGGAGGCGTGCCCTTCCTCCCCGGAGAAGGAACCCTGCTGCCCGGGCCCCACCAGCCTTCCCACGGCTGCTGGCGCCGCTCTGGAGTCGCAGCCATAACTTCTGACATGCGCACCAGCACTTTCAGGACAGCACATGTGCACCAATCAGAAGGGGACAGTGGACTGGGGTGCTCAGCAGAGCTGCCCCTGTACCCAGGACGCAGGACCCTGGAGGGACGGCGGACCCGCGGCTTCCTTGGTGCTTCCTGAACTCTCACCCCTCCCGCCTGCTTCTCCCGCACTCGCGTCCCCCCAGGACCCCGAGGACCCTGTCCCATTAGGCGGACGACGTCTCGCCTCCCCACACGTGGCACGCAGAGAGTGGACCACTGCCAGCCGTCGCCGGCCACACCCCCAGGGCTGCCGCTGCCACCGCAGACAGCGCGGCAGCAAGCCAACGTCATCCAAAATCACGGTACGCTGCCTCGGAAAACGGCGGTTCAGCCGGACGCGGTGGAGGGCGGGTGGGGACGAAAGCGCGGGGCCGAGGGCACCAAGCGCAGTGGCTGTCACGGCCCGTGTGCGCCGCTGCCAGAGCTCGCCGGCGCGGGCCGGTGGGCAGAGCGCCGGATTGGCTGTGCCCGGCGCTCTCGCGACAGGAGGCACGCAGGGCCCGCACAGGACGTCGTGGTGGAGACGGGCCTGGTTCATTGGCAACATGCACGTGGTAACAAAGCACGTGAGCGACTGCACGCGCAGGCGCCAACACGAATAAGCCGCGTCGCAGACACTTCATGAAGGACGGCCAGGAAGTGTCCTGCAGGTGGCCGGCGGCCATGGGTCCTCACCGAGCACAGGGACGACACCGCGCTGCTGAGGAAGTCCTCTTCCCTCTTCGGGGGCGGCACCGTGTTCCCAAACCCCACGTAGCGGTTCTCCGGGGCCCTGACAGGAGACAGAAAGCAACGGCTCCTGAAGCCTCGAGGCGGGCGGCACCCAGACCCCGGGCAGAGGCGCGAGGGCCCCAGGGAGGCTGTGCGTGCAGAGCGAGCCGGGCACGTGGGCCAGGCTCTCCGTGCACTGGAGCAGACCCGCCCGCTGCGTTTAGCCAGGGAACCCCGGCACGGCCCAAAGCCAACAGCTGGTTATTAGAAGAGACATCAAAATGATTCAATCTGACAGCTCCGGAGACAAAACTTGCTCATAGGCCAGGCTGGCTCCAAAAAGGAAAACTATTCTTTTTCTAAATATTAGTTTTCCTCTCCACTCAAACCCACTCTGCAAACCTGGGCCGGCCCAGGGACGCCACACCCAGTGCCCGCGTGACGCGTGTGGGCTGCGCTTGCCCTGCTCACAGGAAGCAGCGGGCCCCAGCCCCGAGGGACTGAGCCCCTGCTGCCCACGGCCTCACCCCTGACAGGAGCCCAGGTCGTCGTTAAGCCAGTCTTCAAATGCCTTGTCTGAGGAGGAGGTCGAGTTCTGCAGGTGGCCGGGGGCTCTGAAAAGGAGAGTCAGAGGTCAGGGAGGCCAGCAGAGGACGGGCAGGCGCCTGAGCTGTCACGTCCCCCTGGTCACACCTGGGCTCCTCCAGGAACGGAGGACCTAAGGCCAGCCAGCCTCCAGGTCTGTCTGTGGGGCGGCTCGGGCTGGCAACAAGCGGGCCCACTCCAGCCCCAAAGGGCCCCTGACAGCAGCCGCACGCCTGCCCACGCTGGCGAGGAGGCAGTGGAGAGGCCGGAGAGATAGAGGCTGAAGCAGGCACATCGGCAAGTGGTCCAGGGACCTTCCGCAAAAAATGCTCGGTGCGGGGTGGGGCGGGGTTCCCTGGGCACGCATGGTGCACACAGGGAGCTGCTGTGGACCGGTCGCTCAAGAACACGGGCCTCCGACACGCGAGAGGACACAGCACGTCTGCCGTGGGGATGGGCCTGTCTGCGTCACACCCACACTCTGGGGGCGGGCAGTCCTCAGAGAAGACAGAGGAGGTGAACGCTCAGCTAGGACGTGTCCTACAGAGACGCGCACGCATCACGGGTACGTGTCTAGAAGGACTTGCGCCGAACGGGCTCTTGGGAAACGGGGAGGTACCCCCTTCACCTCAAACACGGTTGACGGGCAACATTTTGACAGAGAGCCCGTATTGCTTCAATGACCCAGAGAGCTCTCGTTCCCACTCTCGGGAGCTGTTCCCACACCAGCACGGGCCCTGAGCTATGGCTAAGGTCAGGGCCAGGCCCAGAGCACTCTGCACTCAGACAAGAGGCCAGAGGAGTAGCTACCGGTGGGCAGTGGACGACAGTGTCTTGGGTTGGGGCGGGGTCCAGTTCTGGGCAGGCGAGGACTCCAGAGACCATTCTCTGCCTTCAGCCAGAGTGGCTACCTGCCAAGGGGACACACGCATTAGACAGCCCGGGACTGTCAGGAGCCATCAGCGTGGTCCCCCCCGCCCCGGGGCACCCCGTCCCCTGACGCTCCCGGGCTCAGTGGCCACGGGCTGGGGGCTCTCCGCCACATGTCACCACCGAGATAGGGTCTCACTCTGACTGCGATGAACAGCAGTGCTGGCAAGTTCTTGGTCAGTGGCTCCAACCCCAAATGACGCGCTGCCACCCTCGGCGGCTTCAGCCACTACGTACAGAGAAGCTGGCACACGACACTCTCCCCCGTGCTAACGAGGTGCCATCCGCCTCCCCCCAGGTGGGACAAGACGGCCCGTGTGTCTCGTCTATGGACAGACTGTGCACAGCCTCCGTGGGTGGTCAGAGCCCACAGGAGAATGCCAGCTCCCAAAGCCACCGACGCCGCCAACAGGCAGAGCCTCAGCCCCGCCGCTCAGCCAGTCCCTACCTTGTCCCTGAAGAGGGCCGCGGCCTTGCTGTTGTACTTGTCCTGCAGGGACCAGCAGGGGTCATAGTCCTCCTGAGACTCCAGGAACTCCCGGAACTTCGCGTTCCCTCCAGCTTTCATCTTCTCCAGCTCCACGTCCTTCCACTTGTCCATGGTCACGGAGCGCACGAAGCTAGAGGCCAGAGCGCCAACCTACTGATCAGCACCAGGCGTCTGAGAGCCCCCTCCCCAAGCAGGTCGTGAATCTGGCGCACGCACTGCCCACGACAGAAGCGCCTGGCCGTGATGCCCCCGAGGCTGCGCAGAGCTGGCAAGGTGGCACGCGTCACCCCGACACCGCACCCCCGACGGGAGGCCCTCGAGGCACGAGGGGAAGGGCACTGACCTGAGGTGCACCCCGAGCCCGCGGTGTTTCCCCGAGCACTCCAGGCAGATCCAGATGCCGTAGGTCACGCTCACCCACTGCGGGTTGAAGGCACCACACTCAAAACACACCTGCGGAGACAGTCACGTGTGACTCACCCAGGCATTCGGGGCCCAGGGACCCCAGAGACCCGACAGATGGCCCCAAGAGGGAGCAGAGGAGGCTGGCCCCAGACTAAGAGCAACAGGGAGGGTTCGGACAGGTCTGCTGAGTCTCAAAGCACCGGAGCAGACGCTTACGTTGTTTTCATCCTGCACTCGGACTTCTTTCAGAACTTTCCTCGTCCTGGGGCTGGCCATGATGCTGCAAAGGAGAAACACAAAGTTTTAAAACTTACCAGCAGGCTACTTCACAAGAAAACGAAGGGGTGCAAAACCACGACCACACCGAGCTTCAGAGAAATCCCACCACGCGGCCTGGAAGCTGTGAGGTCACGCCATGGCTCACAGAAGGAATCTGCCCTCCACACACTAAGAAATACCCAGAGTCGTCTGGATGGTTCCGGCCAAAAGCAATGCAGTTATTAAGAATGTCGTAACTACTGGCATCCACTTTGCGTAAACCTCCTGTAGCACCCGCACTGCACAATTCATAAGACGTCCTGTCGCGTGATGAAGCCCGCAGCAGGGGGTGGTCTTTCTACAACGTGCACAGACCGGCCGCTCAAGCTGACCGTCCACCTGAAAGGCCAACTCCTCAGACTGGGGCCACTTCAAAGACAGGGAACCCCAGCTCTCTGTGCGCCACTCCTTCTTTCCACTCCACAGCCTGCGGCGTGGGGCGGAAGCGGCAGCCCTGACCACTACGTGCAGAGGCTGGCCTGGGGAGGGACGTCCTCTGAGGGCCATCCTGGAGGGTGGAGGTGGCAGACGGCATGAGCACGGCAGGGCACTCGTGCCACCACGCCTCACAGGGACACCGCTGGGGCACCACAGCCCTTAACTCAGGCTGAAGAGAAACACCACGTCTGTCTTCACAGAGCTCCTAGCTCTGGCAAAGCTCAGGTTCAACTGACAGCCCACGAGCTTCATGACCAGGAAAACTGAGACAGTAGATTCAAGCCAGAGGAAGGGGGTGGGGGCCAGCACAGTGCTGGACATAAAGCAACCCCATGGTCCTGCACACACGGCCGCCACTTGGCCCTGGGCCTCAGGCCACCTCTACCACCACCAACCCACAACTGCACATGTGCCCCTCGGAGCTCACCCTTCCCTCACTTGTTCACTTGTGACCAGAGCCTGTGAGCCGCTGCCCCTAACTCTCACGGCAACACACGCCCGCTGCAGAACGCACGGGGACCCTGTAAATGGCTCAGAACTGGACGCCGGCCCAGCTGCTGGGCACATCTCATGCGGCCAGCTTCTCCGCTGAGAGTGAAGCCGGAGCTTTCTGTTGACGGGTAGCGTGGACGTTCCGGGAGGATCTGTGCGCTGCACCTCACCTGCAAGCTCAGTGCACAGACATAAGGCACGGCTGGAAACCCCGACTCTCCGCACAACCAAACTTTCTAAATCCGGAAGGCCAGGACTCCCGTGTTCATCAGTGCCCGCTATGAAGCTAGCTGAAGGAAGTGACAAACATCGGTTTCGGTTTTCTACAACGGATGGACAAACCCAGGGCTCACCCGCGCCTCCTCTGTGTTCTGCAGTTTCCTGTGGCATGTGCGACGGTCTACCCAAACCATCGGATCTCAAGGGCAAACACCTGAATACAGCATCCCGGTCAGACTCAGTCCAATGGGATACTTTCATCACACGGAGCGTCTATGCCCCCGCACGCAACCCCACACACACACCTGGAGAGACACCCGGTTTGATCTGAATTCACAAAGCCCGCGGCACACACTCGTCTCACGGCGGCCACCGGACAGCCCCCTGTGGGCTGGTGTGCGGGGCGGACACGCTTCACTGCCCCGTGCTCTTTGCAGAGAACTGGGCCTTCCCTCAGAGCTTCACATTCTGGTCAAAAAGGCACCGGCAAACAGTCAGAACTGGGCTGAGCATGCTCTGAATTCCTAATTGCGTGAAATAAAGTTAGGCAGACCAAACGTTTGCTGAACTAGTAGCAAAGTAACGTGTGAAAACGAAATGACCTGGATGTTAAAGGAACTGCCCTCGGGGACCCGTTTTGGATGGGAGCATCCTTCGAGTGTCCGAAATGCTAACTTTGATATGTGGACCTGCATCTTCAATTTCAAAACCACAAATAACGGTGTATCTTGAAAAATCATCCAAGAACTCTTTAAAGCTTGAAACCAAGATGGTAAAGTGCAGCTTTCCGCAGGGGGACCTCACTTCAGTAAACGCTGAGCCAAATGGGGACACTTTTTCTTAGCTCAGCACAGAAACCACTTGTTAAGTGCACAACACTTGGTCCTGAGGTGGGGACTTCGCATCTGAAAGTAATGAGGAGGGACGACCGAAGGGCCGGGTGGGTGCCCGGGGCCGTCACAGTGCGGGGGGGCACGCGGAGACCCCGGGAGCACCTGTGCGACGGCGCAGCCCCTCTCCGCGGGCCGGCGGGGTCCTGGGAAGCGGGCCTGGGAGCTCGCAGCCGCCGGCCCACCCACGGGCGCACCGCCCCGGCCGGAGCGCGGCGAACCGGCACCATCCCCTCCCGGCGCTGCTGCCCTGCGGGCGAGCCTGGACCGGCGGCCCGAAAAGGGCCGGTCGAGCCCGTCCCTCTCC
>LNAC01000048.1:6531042-6543302 GCA_002007465.1 Ailurus styani | reverse complement strand
GGCCTCCTGGGAAGCTCACTACCTAACCTCAAATGTTTGGGCCGGGGGTGGGGGGTGGGGACCAAGGCGCGTCTTTTTTTTTTTTTTTTAAGATTTTATTTATTTACTTGACAGAGAGGGAGAGAGATTACAAGGAGGCAGAGAGGCAGGCAGAGAGAGGAGGAAGCAGGCTCCCTGATGAGCAGAGAGCCCGATGCAGGCCTCAATCCCAGGACCCTGAGATCATGACCTGGGCTGAAAGCAGAGGCTTTAACCCAGTGAGCCACCCAGGCGCCCCCAAGGCGTGTCTTGAAATGACATTCTGACCCCACCCACTGGCCCCGGCTCCAGGGCCACTGCAGCGGCGCATGCAGGCCTCGGAAGTCTCCAGAGCCGTCGGTTGCACTCTGGACACGGGCTTGTCTTGGAAACCTCCTGTGTTGGGCTCAGCTCAGGGCCCAGGGGTTTCGCACACCTGTCAGGGAGCCTCTGGGCCTGCGAGCACTTAAACCCATCCGCAGGACACCAGGGCCTCAGGTTCCGTGCGAAAGGGCGCACCCTTGCTAGGTCCCCAGAACTGTTTTGGAGGAAACATCGCGGGAGGCTGAGAAAGCTGTAGGGGTTCCCAGCAGGAGGGCCTGGGGCTAGGATCCCACGTGGGCTCCGACTCAGGGAGCCTCCTGTTGGCCAGGGCTGGACGTGAGGGGCAGCCTGTGCGCTGCACCCCACAGGGGCCACTGGGTCGTGCACGGGCCTCGCCGTGGGGCTGGCACTTGCTAGGACAGATGCCGGCACCTCTCAGTGGAGGCCAAGGGGAGGCAGGCAGACCCAGCTGTTTCTCCTTTCTCTCTTACCTCCCCGTGCTCTCAGCCACTCCCTGTGGGTCACATCTGGTCACCCTGACCCCAGCCAGGAAGAGCCCCAAACCATGGCGGGCCGGCCCCGGGCTCGAGAAGGGGCGGCACGCACCATTCCCTGCAGAGGCCAGACCACTGCCCTGCAGTGCTCGCTTCTGGCCCCAGGAGTGGGAACCATTCGGGGGAAGGCGGAGGCTCAGAGACGCACTGCATGTCACACGAGGTCACACAGCTTGTGCTCAGGGCTTCGGGATGGGGCCCGAGTTTATCTGGCATAGAACCACTGTGCCCTCCGGCCCCTGGGCTCACCCACTGCCGTCAGGAATTCACACACAGTTTCCTTCCCCGGGCGCTGCCCGAGCATCGTCAGTCTCCAATTCCCGGCCTCCCGGGAACTTGGGCTCTGGTCTGGTGACTGCCCTGCCCCGTGTCCTGGAACTCAGGTCCTCCTCCCTGCTCTAGGCTCATGGGAATCCCGTTCACTCCTCTGCATCCTCCTCCCTGCCCTGCCCGGCGTGCCCTGTGGTCTGGGCAGGCCGGCCCACGCCCTCCTCCTCTCCCCGTCCTTCAGTGCCCCTCACACAGAGGTGGCTGGGGGTAAGCTCCAAAGGCCCAGCCACTAGGTCCCACTTTGCCACCAAGATCACAACAAGTTCAAACCACAGTGGGCAGGGACGGGCTGAGGCTGGGGGAGGGGGCATTCACCCGCGTGGCCAGGCAGGGACTCGCGGAGCTGGAAGGATGCACCCGGGGTGCCATGCGGGGCCTGTTGGGTCCTGGTGCTGCCCCCCCACAGAGGTGGCAATGGCGAGAAGTTTGGGGTGGACCTGCCCACACTGGGTTTCCCCAACCAAACTTCGTGCGGCACCTCCCTCCATGGCACTCTTCCCTCGTCTGCCTTTGCAGCCGGACCACATTCTTCCTCAATACAGACCCACGGTAGATTTTCTCTAACTGGCCCCGTATTGCAAACTGGGGTTCTCTTATCGCCATTATCACTTTGTTACTATTTTGCTTCACCCTCATGGTTTACTGGCCGTCTGTGTACAATGACCTCTTAGCGGCCATGTACGCATTTTTATGTATCAATCTCTGGAAGTGCAAGCGCTGGGTAATTTCTGATAGATTGTAGCCAACTGTTCCCAGAATCTTTGCACCAGGCACCTGCCGCGAGCCTCTTTGTCATGCCCTCTCCCTCTGCGCTCATCGCGCCGCTCCCCTCCGCCCTGCTGGAAGACACCTGTGTCGTCCCTGCCGTGCCGGGTGGCCAGGCAAAGCACACGTGCGTCGGACAGGGCGCATCCCCTCCCGAGGACCCCTGTGTCTGTCCTCTGTTCTCCACCACTAGGTGCTTCCTGAAACGGCTTCATCCTGCATCTGGAGAGAACACTGTGAGCTTGGTTTGGGGCTGCCGGGCTCCTGGCTTGCCGGTGGCAGGACTCAGTCCCAAGAGGAGAAGGACCTGGCTGGCCGAGCCCCCTCAGACTCCCTGGCATTGCCTCTGAATGGTGCACGGGAGGAGCTGGGGCCAGAGGCAGGAGGAAACAGAGGGGAAGCCAGAACACGTGGCTGTGCTGATCTGAGAGGCTGTGCATTGCTGCAGAAGTGCCCTTGTTCCCAAAAGCCCTGAGCTACCATCCCACTACCAACACCAAGGAGCCAGCAGCTGTGCGGAATCATACTTGTCCACACTGGATAAGGAATCACTGCTAAGAATGTGTTGAGACTGGGCCCGCTCCTCCGATTGCAAGCCTGACAGCTCAGATCCTGGAGCCAGACAGTAAGAACCCCCACGCTCTGCCTTAGCCCCTCCCATGCCTATCTTAGTCAGGAATCTTTCTAGATGGTAGTTTTTAGACACAGAAAATCCGACTGCAAATGGCTTAACAACAAAGCAGATTATTGATTCATGCGATGAAAAGTCCAGTGGTGAACTGGCTTTCAGGCAAGGCTTGATCCAACTGCTCAACGATACTGTTGAGAACTAGGTTTCTTTGGTGTCTTTGCCCTGCACTTCCTTCTTTATCCTACGCTCCCAAGATGCAACTTCTATGGCTGTAAACTCCCTGGTTCACATCCAGCTTTGGACCAGCATCCCAGCAAGAAGCCTGGCTTTCCCTCCGATTGGACTAGCTTGGGTCATGCATCCACTTCTAAGCTGATCAGAGGCCCAGAGGATGGTCTGTGGCAACCGGTGGCATCTGAGTCCCAAGCTCTGACCCTGGAGGCCCAGGGGGAGGTGGTTTCCCTAGGTCTGAGGACCTGGGGAGCCAGAAGGCAAGACATGGGAGAGTGACGAGCCCACGCACTCACACTGCCACGTAGCCCGCCTCAGGGCCCTCTGGGGACCAGGCCAGCTTCCCCCCTGGAGAGGTAGAGGCAGGGTGTTGTGGCCCCTCTGTGTGTCCAGGGTGCAGCATGAAACGGGAGGGGACAGCTAGCGTGATACACATGCTGATGGCAGTGGGCGGGGCTCGGCCTGTCTGCTTCCTCGGGCCCGGCTGCTGCTGGAAGGGAGAGAGACAGGTGCAGGGGGACCGGTGGTTTGCCAGGAGAGGCGGGAGCTTGGCCCGGGGAGGGGAGGAGACAGGGTGTGGGCCAGATGTGGGCATGTCCAGTTTGGGGCACCCAGGGAGGCCCGAGGGGCTGATGTGCAGAACAGGAACAGCTCCAGGGACCTGGAAGGGAGAGGGAGCACAGGCTGGGCGACGCCCCAGGAGGGACAAAGAGCCACCGCCGGACCCGCACCGACCCCCGGGCCAACAGTACCCGTGAGGTGTGGGTCAGGAGCACCAAACGCTGCCCAGCCCAGATGGGGACGGAGCGCGCTCCCCGCCAGCAGGGAGGCCTGAGAGCCTGCGTCACCGCCGCCCAGGCCTGCGCCAGCCAGCACAGAGGGAGCCTGCGGGGGCAGAGCCTCCTCCTAGGCGCCCTGGGCTGCTCCTTCCAGCTGCTAACGGCAGGGGTGAGGGGGAGCCCCGACCCCCAGGCTCCTGCTGGAGTTACACAGGCCTGGAGTCCAATCCCGCCTCTGCCATTTCTGGGCTGTGGGAAAGTCATTTGACAGCCCCGAGCCTCCGTTTCCCCATCGGTAAAATGGGGGCATGGTTAGGAAAGAACCACGCAGTCCTCACCTGAAGAGTCCTGTTGTCCGGGAGCTCCACACTGGAGACCCCCCAGGAAGAAACAGCCCACACGCGTTGATGTGTTCGACCCTCACCCCTGCAAGTCAGGGGCATCCCCCCTCCGCCCCCGTTGTCCTAGCCCTGCCCCTCCCTACAGCCCCCTGCGACAGAGCAGTGTTGACATTTCCAGCCTCGTTCTGATGCTGACTCCTTTGGGTGGGTGTCGGGCTCCTGTCCGCCCCTGCAGCCCCTCACCCCTGCACAGGGTGGAGGGGGTCCTGGAGATAGCCCATCTCCGTGCTTTGGTTACAACTCACCATATTGCTCTTACCAGATGCCCTGAATCTGGCGGGGTGAGGCAGGTGGGGGGCTGGGACGGGTGTCTTCTCCTCTGGGAGTCTGTGCGGAAGGAGGCTTGGCACCACCCCGCTTTCCGGAACCGCAATGCTCAGCCAGCGGCACTTGGAATGAGGAGTGAAGTCTCACCGCCCCAAGGTGACGGGGTCCCCACGCTGTGCAGTTCTGCCCACGCTCTGACCTGGCCCAGCCACAGCCTTCTTACCTACAGGATGGGTGACTCTGCATCCTGGGGGTCCTGCTGCCTGCCACAGCAGGGGGCACGCCATCGATCCTGTGCAGACCCCACATGTCAGAGCTCAGGGTCCCGGGTGCTCGGGCCAACCCCCAGCCCCTCCGCCGAGGACTTGGGCTTCCAGAACAGGGGGTGGCTGCCAGCTCTGACACTGTGTGGTGCCGGCAAGAGGAGGCTGGCCTGGTTCCATCCTCGCCTGGCGTCTGATTCCAGGAGGAAGAGCAGACAGCCGCCGTGACTGGTCTCACTTGGTGTGATGTCCTCCGCGTTCGTGCACAGTGCCGTGTGCATCAGGACACTGACCAATAGTCCTTCGTGTGGCTACACCGCACTTCTAAACACCTGTTAACCTGTTCACCGACACGGGGGTTGTTTCCTCTTTGGGCTTTTCCGGATGACGCTGCTACAAACGCAGGCGCACATGCTTTCCACTGGCTATTCCGTTTCTTCTGGGCGCGGGCCACGATTGCTGGTTCCCATGGTAACTGCACAGTCAGCTTCTGGAGGAGCTGGCCAGACTGTCTTGCGCGGTTCTGCCCCGTTCACATCCCCAGCAGCAGTGGAAGGGTGGACTCCAGCCACCCTGGTGGGCGTGAAGTAGTGTCCTTGTGATTTTGACTTGCATTTCCCTTTCCAGGTGCTTGTTGGGAACTATACATACTTCTTTGGTCTCCTGTGTGGGTCTTCTGTCTGCAGATGGGACCGTGACAGCCATCGCCCACACGTCCTGGGGCAGATGGGAGAATGTCTCCGGGAGAGATATTCCGGGAAGTCAAGGAACCAAGGGTTCACACGCTGTCAACTGGGGACCATTTCTGCCACCCCGTCCCCAGGAGCATCCGCGGCACTTTCCTTTTGATAAAATTGAGACCACACTTTACAGCAGTGAGGGCTGTTCCAGGAGACATCCTTCACGTCTGGACACATTTTCGATTGTTGTGACTGGTGGGGACGCCATGGTGTCCAGTGGGAGGAGCCCAGGGATGCTGCTGGACCCGCATAGTGCCCGGGCCCCCCAGAGCACGGAGCCATGGTCCCCTCCTGCCTGCGACTCTGATTTTGAGAGGCTCCGATGCAGGTAATATTTACACACCTCTTCTTTTCGCTGAACAATCTTTTATGAACATCTTCCTAGGAAGTCCCTTCATTCAGGGTGTTCTAAAGGTCAAGACTTGCAAAGAAGATCAAAGACCTTGGGTGGTGAGTCCAAGGTTCCCATGTGCGGCCCTGCCGCCGTAGCACCAGCACCCTGCCCAAAGCCCGCTGAATCATGCCCGTCAGGAACTGGACTTCTCATGGGGTGCTTCCCGAGGCCCCTCTGCTCCCCTCGCCCAGCCGCACTACGGCCATCTGAGGGGGCTCCAGGGGCCTCCCTGTGCCCCACCCTGCATGCTCCCTCCCGTCAGAGAACACGCCCCCTTCCACCAAGCCATTCCTCCCAACCTTTCTATTTACTGGGGCTGAGAGCTGCCCCCCAGGTAGAGCCCGGGTTAGAGATCTGCTGTGGTTTTCTCTCTAATTTGCTAGACACTCTAGAGCTTGACCTTGCACTTCTGTTAAGTGGACTGTGGGACCGTTAACCAATACCATAGCGGTGAAACTCTTGGTGATTTGTAAATCCCGTGAGTGGGGTCAGGAATTGAGGTCACCATGGGAAATGGATTTCAGTTCACCCCCCTGTGAAGGGCTGGCGACGATGGAGTGCTCAGCACTCCTAAGAGCGCTTGCAGTGAGCGCACTGTCGGCGCCCCTCTGCCTGGCAGAGCGGCTCAGCCTTGGAAGCCATCACCAATGGGGCTGGGACTCTCTGGCCCTGGACTGCTGGAGCCAAGAGTAATGGCCCAAGGCCAAAGTGTCACCTGCTGTGCTGCCCTGGAGGAGGACCTTTGTGCCCACACCCACATGTGCTCTGCCCAGGGGCGGCCTGCTGGCTCCCAGCGTAGGACTCACTTCCTGAGGACCGCCTAGATCATGGCTCTCACCGATGGAGAACTCCAGGGCTCGCTATGACGGAAGGATAAACTCCAGCCCCGAACAGGAGCAACGCCTCTGTACGCCCCCTCACCTGCCTCCCTTCTCCCATCTGCCCCAGCCCTCCCTCCGAGGCACAAGACCTATGCCTCCAGGCTGCCTGCGATGCTGGGGGCTCCCCAGGCCTGACGCCGCCCTGGCTCACAGTTGGAGCGCACTTGGACCCAGGACTCCCCACGTTCTCTGGGCGGGTGAGCCCCTGGTAGACCATCTCACCCCTCCTCTTCCTCCTGAGTCCTCAAACCTGGGAGGGGACCTCGGAGCGGTGAACCCTGGCCAGGTGCTTGGACCTGGGGCTCCGCGGGAAGGAGGTGGATGGGGGCAGACGCAGGAGGTGCCTGGTGAGAGGCGACAGGCAGGGGAGGGAAGGGCTGCTGCTTTTGCCGGACTTGTCTGGGCCAGGCTCCCAGTGCTTGGATTCTGTGCCCGGGCCACTGCGCCCCAGGTCGCCGCTCCAAGCCTTAGCCGGGCCAGCGCCACTTTAAGAAGAGGTCCCGCGTCCCACCCCTACCTGCGCGAAGCCCCCGCGGGGAGGGAGGGAGAGGCGGCGAGGCTGTCACTTGGAGGGGCGGAGCTGGGCGGGGCTGGGGGGGGCGCCCCTCAGCCCGCGCGGCGCGGACACCACAGGCTGCTGCTCCGGCCGCTGCCCGCTCCTCTTCCTCTGCGCTTTCCAGCTGGTGAGTGGAGACTCCCTCGGTCCTGGGCTCCCAGTGTGCGGGGGGTGGGTTCCCGCTGGGGACGGTTCGGAGCCGCGGGCTTCTGGGCCCGAAGTTCGCCGCCGTCCGGGAAGGGGAGGGTGGCCCGCCGGCCAACCCCCGGGGCCGCGCTGGGCGTGTGCGTTCGTGGGGAAGGGGCGCAGCCGCGGGGGCCCGAGCGCCGGGGGGCAGCGCCGGGGAGTGGCTGGAAGGGACCCCGGAGGAACCAAAGCCTCCGGGCGGGGCTCCTGGAGGCTGTTCTCGCCGGCGCCTCGGGCGGGGAGCGTCCTCCGGCTCAGGGGGAGCCCGGCCGGCCCTCGCAGGAGTCAGGGGGTCGGTCGGGGTCGCGGTCGGGGAGGGGCGCTGCTGCGCGCGGCGTCCGCGCGTGTGGCCCCGAATGTGCACGCAGGGACCGTGCGCCCGCGTGTGAGCGCGCGTGCCCTTTCCAAAGCCTCTGGCCACCTGGATCCAAGCCCAAATGGGGGCGGCTGCCCGCTGGCCGGCGATGGGGCGCGTGGAGGGCCGGGCAGTGGGCTAGAGCAGGGCAGCTTCCGCACAGAGATGGCCTCCCCCTGCCCGGGTAAGCTCTGCTAACACCTGAAGGGCTGCATGGTGAGCCAGGAGATGGGGGTCCTGGGGAGAGGGCTTCATTTCTGCTCATCCTCTCCCCTGAAAACTGCTCGCTGCTACAGCCTCCATTCTGTACTGTGACTTGAAGCCCTACTGCGGGCTTCCTTCCACGACAGAGCTCTGGGGCCTCTTGCTGTGGGGTCCTTGCCTCAGATAATTCTTTTTTCCATTTCTAAGATTTGAGAGAGAGAGACAACCTGAGTAGGAGGAGGGGCAGCGGGAGAGGGAGAGAGAATCCCTGGCTGGGGCTCGATCCCAGCACCCTGAGACCACGACCTGAGCCGAAACCGAGTTGGCTGCTCAAGAGCTGAGCCACCCGGGTGCCCCTACTTGGATAATTCCTTACTTCTTATTGGCCTTTGTTAGCCGTGACCCGGTCTTGGTTCAGGTGCTGGGAGGAGGAAGCCCCGAGCCTGATGCTTCCTTTCGTTCCCATTTTTGGGGTGCTGTGAGGGGGTTCCTGGGACCCCTCGGGGTGAGGCTGCGGGAAGGGCTTCCCACTGGCGCTGTTCTCGGTGACACACAAGCACTTCTGGGCTGAGCGTTGGTTTCAAGTTCTCAAGGCCAGAGGGGCCCACGGATCCAGACGCTCCTTCCTGATGGGGTCCAGGAGCCCCCGGCACAGGGGAGGGGACCCTCTGGGCGGGTGCCGTGCTGGTTGGGCCCTGTGTCCCGGGCCCCTGTCCTGGCAGCTTCTCCGTCCTCCTGACCCAGCCTTGAGCTGACACTGGGACATCCTGCCTTGTGGAAGGTGGTGGCTAGGCTGCTGGCCTCCAAGAACGGGACTGACTGCCCCAAAGTGACCTGGAGATCTTGGGGGGGCCTCTAAGAGTGAGAGGTGCAGCGCACCGAGGGCCAGGGCCGGTCCACAGACCTGGGAAGGCCAGGAGGAGGCGGACCCCCCATCCCAGCGGGCTCTGGGGGCAGCGAAGGGGGCTGGAGTGTTGTCGGAGGAAGAGGCTCACAGCCCGTCAGCCGCGGATGCGGGGAGTGGTGCGCACACGCATGTGTGCTGGTTGGGGGAGAGGGCGTGGGTGTGGGGGCCCACAGTTTGGAAAGATCAGTGCAGGCTTTAGGAGCCAGGGAAGCGGGAGTGTTTCCTCTTTCTCTTTGAACTGAAAAGAACGATGGGGGTGGGGTGGGGCCAGGAGGCCAGGCGGCAGCTGGCGAGTGGGCTGGGCCTCCCGGGGCCCCTCTCTGTGGGGAGGACGGGCGGCTTGGAGGCCCTGGTGAGTATTCCCCTCAGGCGTGGGCTCGTGTCCTGGCAGGGGACAGACAGACAGACTTGCACGGGCACATCGTGGCAATACTGATGGCCGAGCCTGGGGGGCCATCCTGTGGGCAGCTGGGTCTCTGTGAGCCCTGCCCGGCGTGCCCATGGCCCTGAGTCAGCCCTCCTCCTCGCTTCCTGGCCTGCTAGTGCCCTCTGACCTTCATCCCCTTCCGGAAGGCCACCACCGAGCAGGAACACCCGTAGCCCCAGGGTTGTCCCTGGGGGGTCCACGGCTGTGGGCACAGAGGACACAGGGCGAGGTCAGGGAGGCCGAAGGAGGACAGCGTCCACCTCAGCTGGGAGGGGACAGGGTCCCATGGTCTTCCCAGCAGCTGCCTGGCCCTCTCCTCTTTGCTGAGGGTGTTCCTGTGAGGGGGTGGGCGAGGCCCAGGGGTCCTGGCTGCCCACTGGGGTGTCAGACTCCGACTGAAGCCTTCTTAGCCACAGTGACGGCGCCGCACGCTCTTCCAGACCTGTACTGAACACTCGACAGTGTCAGAAATACACCCCTGATTCTGTGCAGGGCAAGCGGTGAAGAGTCTAGCGACTGGCCGGGCCCTGCTACGCCCGCTGGGCATTAAGAACAAAGTGGGGGACAGAAGGTGGGGGCTTGGCTGGCCCCGGTTCTCCTCGGAGACCGTTCGCCTCTCAGGAGACGATGCCCATCACCTCCTGGCCTCGGGGGGCTGGTCTGGACCAGCCCAGCCACTGCGGGCCCGTGGGGTGGGGAGGCTGTGGCCGCAGGAAAGCAGCTCAGAGCTGGCGTGTGCGCTGCCGTGAGCCCACTCCCCAGTCCCCACACCCGCCTGTCTCCTAGGAGGGACCCCAGCCTCTGCAGGACATACTTGGAATGTTCCCTGGCCAGAGACCTCCTGGAAACAGCCGCTGCCACCCCTTTGGGGCCGTGCCCAGGATGCACCCACGGCTGCTGTTCTGCGGGCTGGTCAGGGTCCTGCAGGCAGCCGGGGTGGGGGCAGGGCCAGGCGCTCTGGCAGGGGTCAGGGCATCTGTGAAGTCCACGAAGGCCCACCCTGCTGGGCTCTGTCCGTCCCTCACTGCAGTGAGGGCCACTGTGGGGCCTGGAGGCCCGACCGGCCCGCTCGCTCTCAGTTCCAGCTCACCCAGCCCACGGGAGGGACCTGGGGGGGCTTGCTCGTTGGGGCTCTCCTCCGGGACTCAGCAGGCAGCCCCCACGCAGCCCGCACAGCTGAGCCGGCTCTGGGTCGGGGACTGACCGTGCCAGGGGCGCGCTGGCGCACAGTGGGGCCGCAGGGGAACGGTGGGGTGTGGCCGGGAGTCCTGCCAGGAGGCTGTCCCCTGGCTGCCGCCGTCGGTCCAGGATGTGGCCCTTGCTGGATGCGCCTCGTCTCGCGTGTGTGGGAAGGTGCTGGTGCGGTGGTCTGGCTGTGTGCTCCCAGGGTACGGGCCTGGCTTCTCCCGGTGATGGGCCAGGTCCACAGAATGAGTGGATGTGGGCAGGGACGGCGCTCAGAGCCGGTCAGTCTCCCCTGCGGATTAAACATCACATTCCCGGGGCGCCTGGCGGGCTGGTGAGTAGAGCACATGACTGCTGGCCTCAGGTCGTGAGCCCCACGCTAACAAAAGAGAAAGAAAGCAAGGCCTTAAAAACCATCGAGCTCCTCAGAGGTCTCTGAGCGCCTCTGGGTGGTCCTCTGTTGGCCGTGGCTGCCGGGCAGGAGGGCGGGAATCCGCCACGGTCCGCGGAGCGAGGGGAGAGCCCAGGAGACGGGAGGGTGCTGACCGGAGGGCCATGGGGCCTCAGCATCCACTCCTGCCGAGAGCGCCCGGGAGCCGCGAGACTCGGCCTCCCGCGTCCTGCCCGGGGTGTGTGGTTGGGCCCGCAACCCCATGACTTAGAGCGGCCCGGCGTGCCCACTCTCGGGATGAGGGGTCCAGGATGGGGGACGGTGCTTTTGTCCAAAGAGGGCCTTTCAAGGCCAAAGAGCCACCCCAGGGTGGGGTTTGGGGGCCAGTCGGACGCATTTGGAGGTTTCTGTTGGAAGACCAAGACCATTGCCAAGGCTGGGTGGTGGCGATTGGGTGGGAGAGGCCAGCCGGGGGCTCCCGTGGGGTCCGCTGCCCCTCAGGTGCCCACGCTGCCCCTAGGTCATTGCCCTGGAGCGGCAGGTGTTCGACTTCCGGGGCTATCAGTGGGCGCCCATCCTGGTCACCTTCGTCCACGTCGTCATGGTCATCCTGGGGCTCTTGGGCACCATCCAGTGCCGGCCTCGCTACGTCGTGCTGGTGAGCTCGCCGCGCTCCTGCAGCCCTCCCGTGGGCAGGGCGGCCGGGCGGCATCGTGTCCTCGGAGATTCCCGGGAGCCCCTGCAGCCCAAGCCTGTCCCGGGGCGGTCTCGGGAGGTCACCCTTCAACGGAGCGCGCTGGCTGCAGACTCGGGGAGCAGAGTCCCCTGATGGCCCCCTCCAAGGGTGCTCTGCACAAGCAGGTTGCCCCCCCAAAAAGAGCTGAGTTCACCTTCTCCACCCCTCCCCCTCCCAACTTTCTAGTACGCTGTGTGGGCGGCCGTCTCGGTCACCTGGAACGTCTTCCCTATCTGCTTCTACCTGGAAGTCGGGGGACTCTCGAAGGTGGGTAAGTCAAGGGCTTGTGGCCAGGGCCCCGTGAGAATTATACGTAGCTGCTTGTGGGTCACTGTCTTCCCTGTCATCTGTTCGTGGCTCTGGCCCTGGCCCCCAGGACAGCCCCGGGCCGCAGGAGGGACACAGTGAAGGTTGGGGGAAGACCTGTGATTTGATGGGTAGACCGGGGGCTGTGGGGACTGCAGGCAGTGGGTTTGGAGGAGGGGCCAGGGCTGCGAGGGGTGCCGGTGGAACACCTTGAGGGGGCCAGGTTCTTTCAGATGCTGGTAAAACCCACTGGCCTCTCCTGGGCAGGAGGGGGCACCACCTCCAAGCCGTGGTTTGCTAGGAGTGTGGGTGCTGAACAAATCCTGAACGGCGGGTTTGGGCACTTTGTCCATAAGGTTTTATTTCACTGTTGCCCGAAGCTCACAGGCAGGGATGTGGGTCAGGTTGGACTACGGCTCGGTGGCGGGG
>LNAC01000048.1:6516807-6529754 GCA_002007465.1 Ailurus styani | reverse complement strand
CACTGGAGCCTCAGTGCCCTGCTCTGTAAAATGGGTTCAGAACGGGCTCCAGCTGCAGGGTGGGCATGAGGATGAAAGCAGGGACAGACCCAGAGGCTCTGTTGGCGCTGTGGGTGGGTTGGGACCAGAATGAAGGTATCTGCTGTCCCCTGCTGGCCCTGGAGCCTCCGTCACGGCCCCCTCCAAGTCAGACCTGACGTGAGGGGGGCGGAGATGCAGCTTGGCCGCACCTGCTGTGTTCACGGGGTTGTGACCCCACAAATAAAACTACAGGATGCCCAGTGACATGTGAATTTCAAGTCAGCAAGGAGTGAGTTTTAGTGTAAGTGGTCCCATGCGGTATTTGTGACATACTTACACTAAAACTGTAATTCACCGTGTATCTGAAATTCACATTTACGTGGCTGTCCTGAATCTTACCCGCAAGCCCGGAAAAGAGAAGTGATTTGATGCGGGGGCCGGGAGTGGGCATGAGCGTCTCAGGCCTCAGGAGCTGAGCCAACGCCTGGCCCCCTCTGCCCCGTCCAGGCCGCGGGAGCCATTCCCCTGGGGACTGGGGCAGCTGCCGGGACTGACTCCGGCGAGAAACCGCTGGCTTCTCCAGCCTCAGTCTGTCTTCTGCGCCCCAGATGGTTACCTTCCCACCCCCGCCCCACCCTGGAGGTGGCACCTGGCTTCCGACTCCCACGGAGGGGCTCTGGTACTAGATGGGCCAGAGGGAGGGCGATCAAAGCACCAGCTGCGTGGGAAGCGGGGTCCTCTGCAGAGTGCTCCCAGCTCGCAGCTGCTGGGCCCGCCGTCTGCATTCAGCACCAAAGTGCCCCGTCTGCTGGAGCCCGTGCGGGCGTGGCGGGAGCCCCGCTCTGAGGGCAGAGTCTGAAATCCGCGGCACAGTGGTGCCCGGCGCCCGTGCCTCTGGCTGGTGTGCCTGCCTCGTGTCCCCGGCGTGTGGACGGGGGACCCGGAGCCCAGTGAGGGTGACGTGCAGGGAGCGCGGAGCTACGGTAGCTGGGGGAGCTGTTGGCCGTGGCCGTAACCTGTGATCCCAGAACATCGCAGCTGGAGACTAACTTTCCTGCGGGTCGGGAGTCTGGGAATGGCTTGAACAGCTGGTTCTGCTTGAGATCATTCACGAAGCCACGTTCGGCCGTCAGCGGAGGCTCTGGTCACCTGAGGGCTGGACCGGGGCTGTAAGAGCTGCTCCAGCGGGTCCCCTCGCGTGGACTCTCCCCAGGGCTGCTTGGGCGTCCTCACCACGGGGCGGCTGATCCCACAGGGCAAGCAGGGGACAGGGACGGGGCAGCTGCGTGGCCTCTGAGACCCTGTCTGGGACGTCACACTTGGTCATTTCTGGAGGATCTCAGTGTTTGCACAGGTCAGCCCTAGTCAGGGTGGGAGTCGGCCCCGCAGGGCGTGGGTTCCGGGTGGGCCATCCACCAGGACGGCCTGGGGGCTTCTGCAGGAGCTCCGGCTCTCCCTGCTCTTGGTTCCCTGCACTGACACCGCAGACTGGGCCCAGAAGCTTACCTTTCTTCCACCAAGGCCCAGCGCCTCTGGATTTGAGCTCTAGGGAGGCCCTTCTCCCCCGGCATCTCCTCCAGAGAGGTAAGGGCCCATCTGAAGAAGAAGACAGAGGCCCATAGTTTGACTTGAGGCCAGGCAGCTGGCTGCAAGGAACTCAAACCCAGCTGAGGCGGTCGAGGGGTGGGGCGTGGAGGGAAAAGCCCTGTTCAGGGAGGGGCCAGGAGGGGGCACCTGCACCACGCCTTCCTTCAGGGCTTAGGTGGCTGTGGACACAGCTGTCTGGTCAGCAGAGCCCAGGCTGGCCTTGGCCAGGAGCGGGTGGCCTCTGTGTTCTGGAAAGCATGGCCCCATCACCAGGTTCCTCAAAGCGGGGGCCAGGGAAACCCCCTATGGGCTGCAGCCCCTCCCTCTTGTTCAAAGCCTCCAGGAGTGTCCCCTGGAAGCTGTTCCTTGGCCAGATAGAGTGGGTGTCCCTCCTCCAGGTGCCACCTTCAGTGGGCTGCGTACCCTCTGGGTCTGGAGCTGGTCCTGAACTCACACACCCAGGGGCAGAGCCTGTTCCCCGAGATTGCTGTCTGCCCTGGGGTGCTGCTCAGCTGGGGGTCTCACAGGGAGCTCCTCCTGTCCGGGGCTGGGGGCTGTCTTGACCGTGGATGTGTGTGTGAGATGACGTGCCTGGATGTGAGTAGCAGGGGCCAAGGTCAGGGATCAAGGAAGGAGCACGAAGAAACAGACCTTGGACTCGGAGGTGCTCAGACAGCCTTGAGGGCTCCGGACAAAGGGGAGGTCGGGGAGCTTCCCCGAAGTCAGGCTGTGCAGGCCTTTCCCTGTGTGGAGAAGGGAGAAGCACTAGGAGGAGCTGGGTGTTTGCCTGCGAGGCCCCTGGGGCCGGAGTCGTGCTGGGCTCCTCCCTGAAAGGAGGCCAGGCCACGGGAGCCAGCCCCAGCGGTTTCTGGCTTTGCAACCCTGTAGTCTCCCAGGGCCACCGGAACAGAGCACGAGACAGGCAGCTAGAAACGTTTATTTTTCTCAGATCTGGAGGCGGGACTCCAAAATCAAGGTGCCGCAGGGTTGGTCCCGCCAGGGGTGCGGAGGGAGGGTCTGTCCCAGCTTCCAGTGTCACGAACGTCCCAACCGGCAGATGCGGCTCTGTCTTCGCACCGCCTTCTTCCTTGTATTTTGTGTGTCAGATCTCATCACCCTTTTCCTGAAATCTCAGCATCTGCTACAGCCTCGTCTTAATTTTGTCATCTCTACAAAGAGCGCTTCCAAATAGGATCGTATTCACAGGTCCCAGGGGTGAGGATTTGAACGTATATTTGTGAGGCTAATATTCAACCCACAACAGCAACTGAACCATTCCTCGGGATCACACAGATGGCTTCTGGTTCCTGGAGGACTCATATGGCAAAGCGCTGACCCCTTGGGGACCTTCCCAGGGCCCCTTCTGAAGCTGCCTGTCCTGCAGGCTGTGGTGAGTGGTGGAGGGCCACAGGCCCTGCTGCAGGCTTCGCTGGCCCCTGTGGAGGCCGGGCAAGGGACCTCCTGACCTAATAGTCCCACGGCCCCACTCACTGCTGTCCTACCCCACTTCCACCACTCTCCCTGAGCCCACGTGGGTCACAGAAGGCCCACAGAACCTAAGGCCTAGTGGCAAGGAGACAGACGGCATCACCCCAGAGCCTCGGAGCGTGTGTCCAGGTGAGCCTTGCACCACACAACGGAGTCCAACCTGGCTAGTGCTTCTCTAGCCCGGGACAGTGCTGAGGTGGCTGGTGCCACCTTAGCGAGCCACTTGACCTCTGTGTCTCAGCTTCCTGTTCTGTAAGCTCGGAAGCACGGATGGAAGGACCTGATGGGGGAAATCAGCTCAAGGCTCCGGTAAAGGTGCATGCAGTAGGTGCTCAGTCTGTGTGGGCCCGTAGCTTCATGAGCACCACAAAGGACACACGGGGCAGCCTGGGCGTGTCCACTGAGGTCCCTGGAGGGAACTGGTCAGATCTGGAGGCTCCTGACTTTGCTTGGTGCAAACAGTGGTGTCAGTATCAATGTGTTGGTGGATATTGGATTTACAGGACAGAGGATCCACAACCAGCGGGTGGCGCTGGAACATGAACCCCAAATCTAGGGCCATCTGTGGCTGCTCGTGGTGGTCTGTGGCATGAGAAAACACAGCGGTTCGGGTGGCCTGCACACTTCCAGGGTTCCCTCCTCTCCGGTTTTCATAGGCCCCATGGACAATCCGACTGTGGGGCATTTGGGGTGCTGTCCCCATAGCCAGGATCCAGAGCCACCCTTCCCTCTGGTGCTGCAGACCCCACTCACTGATGTAAGATGAGGGTCAGAGTTACCTGAAAGTGTGTGGGAACCCAGGTGCCTTCTTCAGAAGGAGAAGGAACCAATTTGACAAGGGTTTTCCTCGGTGCTTCTGAAGTCATTTATGGAATTTGTAAAAAGGCAGCAAAAAGAAAACTGGGGAAGAACAAATGAAGATTCTTGGTGGGAGTTTCCACCTTGCTGCTGCTGGTGCTGGAGGGGAGTCCTGCTTGTCGATGGAAGAGAGAGAGCCACTGGGCTGTCATCACCCTTCACCTGCAGGGATGGCCCTTTCTTTCACAAAATGTGAGTTTCTAACTACTGGTCAGCTGGCACATGCTCGGCCTCCCAGGAGCCAGCCCTCTGTTGATTGTTCTGGAGGGCTTGCAGAGGCGAGCCCTTGGCTGGCCAGCCTGCAGGAGAGAACCAGCCGAGGAGGCAGAGAGCCTAGTGCTGGCGGAGCGGGTCCGCAGGTACCGCGGGGCCTCTGGGAGCTTCAGGGAGGAGCTGGGGGCGGAGCGTGGGGGGACAGGCGGGCGGTGGGAAGGCAGAGGTGGAGTCACGGGCCGACCTTCCCCGGGACCCTGCGGAAGAAGGGCCGTGGGGTGGGAGGAGGTTTCAGCACCACGGCCAGCTCCGGCCTTGGGCCCTTCCGGGAGGAGGAGCACCGGGTACTGGGCCCTTCCCGGGAGGAGGAGCACCGGGTACTGGCCGCCCGGCTGTGCCCCCAGAGCTGTTTGGGAGGGCTTCTCAAGCTTGCCTCCCGATGGGGCGGAGACCGGCTTGTGGCACCGAGGGGGACTGTTGGGCCTGATCTGTGGGTGAAGAAACCAAGACCCAGAGCTTACGTAAAACCCTCAGGTCTCACCGCTGCTGATGGAGGGCTGGCCACCCCTGGGGAGGCTGCTGGAAACTCTGTCCTTCCCCTTATTTCCAAGACCCTGCTGCTGGCCACCTTCCTGTCCCCCCTACGCCCCCCCCCCATTTCCTGCAGCATCCTGGGCTGTGCTAGCCTCACAGACAGACCCCACCACCCGCTCTCAGAAGCTCTGCTGTGGCTTCTCTCCATAGCAGGTGCCCCTGTGAAGCATTCTTCTCTTTGTCCCCCAGACCAGTAGGGATGCCTGCAAGACCGAGATGGTGCAGTTCGGTTAGGTTAATGCCTGGGGCTGGTGAAGGGGCTGTTCTAAGTGTGGGTGCCACGCCAGGGACCACACAGCGATCCCGCTCCCTTGGGGTGTCTAGCTGCTGAGCTGTTGCCCTCTGGCCTGTGGGGGAGTGGGGAGGAGTCACATCCAGACAGATTGTTGGAGCTGTCCCCCTGCCCCTGGGACGCAGCCCTGCAGAGAAGGGACCGAGGGATCTGCACTTTGCTTCTCTCCTTCCTGTCTCCTGCTGGGCTCCCCACTGGCCAGCCCAAGCAGGAGGACACTGGAGTTTTGACACCATCCACACTGCAGAGGGTGGAGAATGGAGCAGGGTCAGGTGGAGTACCCCCAAGCCATGGCCATCAGACTCTTGCTCCAAGCTGCATCCTTGGGGCAGAGACCATTGCTTGGTACGGGAGATGCTCAGACGCCCGAGAGCATGATCTCACCATCCTCGGCTGCCTCGTAGCTTCCCAGCATCTGTGGTGGAGGCTGACTTCGCTTCCCTGTGCAAAGCCTCCCAGGTGAGCTGGGGCTGCCAGCCCCTCCCAAGACTCTGGGAGCGCACAGGGCAGTGGGCCTTTCACGGGAACCTCTAGCTGCCCTGTGGCATTGAGACGCGTTTTGCCGTCCGGTTATAAACAGGCAATCCTGCTCAGGGACCACTGTGTGCTCTGGCTATGAGTCAGGGCTGGTCCCCTCATTCTCATAAGGAGGATGTAGCTCTCCAATGGTGGTGAATGCCACTCTAGGGAGGTGCTCATCCCTGGTTAGCATTGCCTGGGCCACACGAGTGCAGAGAGACCAGACCACGGGCAGCGCCAGCCCCACCGTCCCAGCTGGAGCCCTTTCTCCCACAGTGGCCCTGGTTCCTGAGTGTCCACGGGCCACTAATGCCCGCCTGCCCTCTCCCCTTAAGTCTGAGCGTCCTCCTGTGGGCCTGGCTAGGGAGCCTCTGCCCACTCAAGCCCCTGACTCCCTCGGGGCAGCACCCATCCCTGTCCACTCTGCCCAGAACTGCCCGCTGAGCTGGATCCTTGGCACTTGCAGCCGAACCATCCAGCTTGGCTGGCTCCAACTTCCCCAGCCGGGGCTGCGTGTGGGCACCCCTCCCTGGGTAGGACAGAGCTGGTGGTTGGCTGCTTACGGCAAGAGGCCCCGGGCATGATGGCCAGGCTGGAACTGGGGTGGGGGGTTCGGTCTGGGGGTCCCTCAGCTGTGGTTGTGTCTCTGAGGGCTTCTCTCTGCACCTCAGCCTCCTGTCAAAGCAGGTGGTCACCTTCCCGACTCGTCCACTGGCCAGCCCTTACCCCGCTCACTCTCGTGCGTGCAGTGCCCCCCCCAAGGAAGTCAGATGCCGCCGGACACATCGAAGCTGAAGAAGTCGCACAGATCCGCTCTCCTTGTTCGTTTTACAGATGAGGAAACCGAGGCCTAGGAGGGGCTGTGGCCTTGTGGTTGGGACACGCTGAGGCTTCTGTCCCCTGTGCCTCGAGCTTGTCTGGTCCTCATCCCAACCTCTTGGTGCCTTTCGGCTCGCGGGCTTCGTCTATGCCCGCTACGTGGTCAGCGTTTTCACCGAGGAGGAGGACAGGTGTGAGGGTGAGGTGCCGGCCCCACAGCAGCCTCTGGGGACATGGCCTGGACCCTCCAGGCCATGGGGGGGATGGAAGGAGAAGGCTGGCCGCAGAGGTGGTGACTCTGCGTTCTCCTGGCCTGCCGCTGGCAAAGCCTGAGACCTCGCCTTCTAGATGGATCCCCTGCCCCCCAGGGTCCGTGCCTGAGCAGAGGGGTGGGTGGCCCAGCCACCTGCGAACAGATGAGGAGGGGCCCTGGGCCATGGGCACCAGGGCTCAGCTCACACCCAGCCCAGGTCCAAGGGCTCCTGGGCTGCAGGGCCGCCCCCCCACAGCCCCTGTGGCAGCTGCAGCTGGAAGGTTGAGCCCTCAGACCTACAGAGGGATGGGCCCCTCTGTCTCCCTGCGGCCTGAGAGACCAGGCCCTACTGGCTGTGGTGTCCCCATCAGCCCTCAGTGCCAGCCGGACCCGTCTGAGCAGCACTTTTGCTTCCTGCTCAGTGCTCAGGCCCGACTGCCTCGGCTCTGACCTGGTGTCCTGGGAAGACCCGCAGAGGACGAAGCTGGGGTGGGTGGGGACTGGGTGTACCGGGACCACGGCTCCCTGGGGTCAGGAGACCCAGAGCTGCTGTTCCCAGGAGTCAGGTGGCTGTGTGGCTGGCAGTCCATGGGTCCAAACGGCCTTCTATACTGGGAGACCAGACCTGCTCTGGACCAGCCCCCAAGGCCCCCAGCTCTCATGCCGCATGACCCCCAAACCGTCACTCTGACCACTGCGGGCTGGGAGACAACCAAAGGGAATTCGCGTGTTGGTTACATTAAAGTGTTTTGGGATGGGAGCCAGCCCTGAGGTTCGGAAACGCATCAGCTCTGCCCAGGAGCCCAGCTACCCACTGGCTGTGCAGACACAGCTTCAAGGGGCAGGCGGCTGATGTTCATGGACGTGGCAGGGGCCACAGTGGTCGGGCCACAGTGAGGCTCCCCACAGGTCACCCCCCCCGCTGAGCTTGTTCACGTCCACCAGAACGTTCTACCTGGGGAGTCACACTGTTCATCCTCCAGAGGGGCGTGGCCATGTCTGTGCCAGGCCTTGGGGGGTACCTGCCCTCCCCCTGAGGCCCCCCAGGCTCGCCCCTGCCTCTGCCATCACCACAACAAGATTTGCGGTTGGGCGTGTTCTCTGTCCCGCCATCTTTTCCATGGTTTGGGTGTTGTTTTATTTGGGTCTTGATTTCTTTCAGTTGATTTCATTGGTGGATTTGACCCATTTCCTCTCTACCATGTCAATGAAAAGCCTTCCAAACTCTTGTTCAAGAAGGCATACTTGTAAGTATGGCCAGTAGAGCCTGCCCCTGGCTGGGCCTGGCTGGTCGGGTTAGCACAGCCGCGAGGCCTCTCTCCTTGTGGAAGTCTCACCAGGCATCTGTCTGTCCATCCGTCCATCCGTCCATCCATCCATCCATCCTCTGTTCATCCACATATTCCTTACTCTTCCGAGGCCGGCCCCGTGTCGACTCTGGGCGGGGTATGGAGGAGCCAAGGCTCTGCGGCTTGGCCCCCACCCCCTGGAGCTGCAAGCCCAGCAGAGTCTATGGATTTGGGTCTAGGATGGTTTTGTGCCGGGCGCTGGGGGCATGGAGGGGCCACCTTCCAGGAAGGCGACATGTGTTCTCTAGGGTCTCACTGCAGCAGGAAATTAGGGGGGTTGGTTTCTTTGGAGAATCAGACTTCTTTCCTCTTAAAAAGCAGCATCCAGGACCCCGCACGGGGGGCCTGCACAGGCTCAGGGTGGAGGTACCTGGGCCGCTGCCCACCTCCTCTCTGCAGCCCTTGCCAGGTCCCACACATCCTGAAACCCGGGGTCCAAGAGCTAGCTGGGGCCCCTCTCTGTGTGGAGCTGCCCTTCCCCCCTCCCACCCAGGCCCCTGGACACAGTCCTGCCCTCCGGACAACACCGTGGCCATCCCCTGGGAACCCCGCCCTCTTGGAAGCCACACCCTTTCTACCCTACAGGTGAAGGCCCATTTCAGCCAAGGGCCGTCAGGGGTAGTGAGCGTCCCGTCCTCGCGGCAGGAGAGCCCTCGCTCAGGCCCCGAGTCAGGGCAGAGCAGAACAGTCCGCCGCGGGCACACGGGGCCCTGAAGAAGGTCACTAGGCTGAGCGGGCCTCTGGGGGTCTCCCTCCAGCCACTGGAGCCTGGGCGGCCAGGACCTAGCGTGGGACCCTCACCCCACACCCCCAGCTTCGTGGCCCAAACCCTGCTGTTTGCAGACACAGGCTGGGGTCCCAGAAGCCACACCCCTGCCAAAGGCTAGGAAGCCCTCTGCTGCTGCTGCTGCTATGTCGTCCCTTTTGCATTTCGGGGGTCTCCAAGACAAGGGGGCACAGCAGCCCCTGCTGACGGTTGACGGCCCCTGCCTTCCTGCCCCGGTGTCAAGGGCTGCCCCTCAGGGCTCTCTGACCTCTGCCCACCCCTCCCTTGGCCCCATAGGCCTGCGCGAGTGAGAAGCACCAATCCCGCCTGCGTGCGACCTCCAGCCCCAGGGACCACTGAGACTGCAGGTGACTCCCCTGGCCTCCCCCTGTCCTCAGGGCCCTGCCCTTGGCCCAGGGGACCGGACACCAGCCAGGCCATCGGGGCCAATGCCAGGCCAGGGATGGCTACAACTTCAAAAGAATTTATAGGGCGCCTGGGTGGCTCAGTGAGTTAAAGCCTCTGCTTTCGGCCCAGGTCATGATCTCAGGGTCCTGGGATCGAGGCCCGCATCGGGCTCTCTGCTTGGCAGGGAGCCTGCTTCCCCCTCTCTCTCTCTGCCTGCCTCTCTGCCTCCTTGTGATCTCTCTCCCGCTGTGAAATAAATAAATAAAATCTTTAAAAAAAAAAAACAAAAGAATTTATAATTTCCTTTTTCTAACAACAACAACAAAAAAACCCAAAACAAAGAGAAGACACAGAAGACTCCAGCGGCCCCCGGATCTCTGTCACCCGCAGCCGACCTGGGGCTGTAGCCCAACAAGCCCTCCCTGGGTCCCTGTGCCGGCCCTGGCCCCCCCAAGGCTGCACACCCTGCGGCAGGGGAGGGGTGGCCACAGGGACTCAGAGGGGAAAAGTGTGGCCCCATGACGGTCAGTGTAAACCCACAGGGATCCCCCCCAGCACCCCGAGCAGCTGGGTTCCTGGTTAATCACACCCCACCTGGCTGCCGTGAGCTGTCACCCAGGCAAAGCTCCCACCCGCCCCAAGGGCCGCTGATGGAGCCCTGGGTGGGCGGCTGGGCTTGGCCAGGAGCACAGGCCCTGTCTGCCCAAGAGCAAGGCCCTTCCTTGTCCTTAGCCAGGGGCGCTGTTCACAGAAGGGGTTTAAGCCCTGGTCCTACAGCGTCCCCAAAGTACCCCTAGGTAGAAAGTAGACAGGACGCCGCCCCGCAGACCTTCCCTGAGAGTCAGGAGTTTGGTGGACATTTACAAGCTCAGTCTCAGAAGTGGTCCAAGGCTAGGTGGTTTTAGAAGTCGTCACAACTCTGAGAACAGAACGAGGGAGAGGAAAGGGGACGGAAGGGGCCCTGCCAGGCACGAGGAGGCATGTGGGGGCGGCTGGCGGATCTGGAACAGAGGCTGCTGAGCGCCATCCAGGGAAAACCCATCACTTTATTGTGAATCTCCCAAAGCATCCAAGCATCAGTAAAACCAGATTTACATCCACCCCCTTCACTGCCCAATCTACAGCTCCCTTCCACCCTGGGCTGCGTCTGGGGACTGGGGACTGCCCATTCTGGATGCCAGCTCAGCTGTCCTCAGCAGGCCTGCCCTGTGGCCCGAGGGACAGGCAGAGATGGGCAGGGTGCCCGCAGGGCAGCCAGGACTTGAAGCGCCTGGGAGAGAAGGAGGGATGAGTGGGCTATGCCCAGGTGGCTTGTCCACGGACCAGGGACCTCAGCCTGCAGGGCGCTCCCTCCCCGGCCACTAGAGCCCCCAGCAGGTGCTCAGAAAGATGGGGGAGGGGCACAGAATCCCTTGACAACCAGGAGGAGGCCATGCTTCTTGCCAGCTGTAAAAATCAAAGGTTCACGCTCCCCTCCCTCACCCTCCCCTCTGTCACCCATCACGTGTTCCCCCCTGACCTGGCTGCCGGGTTAAGGGCTCTGCCCAGGCCCTGCCTCACAACAGTGCGCCCCCAGAGCCTTCCTCCCCTGGCCCTGGCTGCGGCCCACACACCCAGCTGGACAGGGGACTCATCCCCCTGATCACTGGGGAAATCGAGGCAGAGCTGGGCCCGGCTGGTACGGCTAAAGTGTCCCAGCAGAGTGGTGGTGGCCAGCCGGGGCTCTGTGTCGAGAAGGACCCAGAGCAAGGATCTGAGCGCCAAGGGAAGGTAATGGGCTGATCAGCCACACCTGCCAGGGCCAGGGAGCTGGAAGAAGTGAGACGTGCTCCCTCCTGCCATCGCTCCATGCCAGCGGCCCGGTGTTAAGATCGCGTGGGACAAGGTTCTCAGGGGCTCACTGTCCAGCTCTGTCCCGACATCTCTGAGGCCCACACGGGGAAGGACGCGCCCAAGGCAGGCCAGGCTGGGCTCTGCCCGTGGGCGGCTCCATGGCCACTCACCTGGCCTAGGACAGGAAGGTGCGCACGCAGCTGCGGATGGGGGCCCTGCAGATGGGGCACTGCTGCAGCGCCGGCGCGCACTCGGCACAGACCAGGTGGCCGCAGGGCACGAAGACGGTGCACACGGCGCGGTCCAGGCAAACTTTGCAGGTCCGCTCCTCCTGCAGGTGCTGCAGCCGCTCTTCTGCATCCCGGGCTCCTGGGGGCTCGAGAACCCAGCAGCGCCCTCTGGGCCTGGGCTCCCCCCCACCCCGCCCCCCCCAGGAGCCTGTGTCCACTCCAGACCTCTGCCTTCTGTCCTGGGCTAATGGAGGAGGGCCCCCGCCCCCAGGAGGCAGGGAGCTGGCCCTGCCCCCGGGTGGGCCCCACCCTCACCTGGCTCCCCTGCACCTTCCGACTAGACCTCTCTTCTGGGCGCGGGCAGCTCGGGAAGCGTGTGGACAGGAGCTGTAGGTGGTGAGGAACGGACCAGAGGCCCCCAGGGGACATGACACCCCACCCAGAGGGGGCCGCAGGCCAGGTCTGGCTCTGGCAAGAGCCCACCCGGCCCCGCGGCCCTCCTCCTGCCCCGCCCGTGGCAGGCCATAACCCCCAGAGCCCACGCCACCGGGACGTGTCCCCGCAGACCCCGCGCAGTGGCCGTGGGAGTGTGTGTCTGGCACTTGGGCTGTGCCCAGAAGGAATGAGCAGGGGGAGGCCAGGGCGGGGACGCACCTCTGGCCCCCACCTCCTGGCCCCCATCCTCTTCCTGGAGCAGGTCAGCCACCAGCTGGGACGCGGAGAGGCCGGCCGGCCCTGCCCAGCCGTACCTGTCCTGCAGCAGCTGTCGCACGCGGCCCGGCCTGAAGTCCATGCGCAGCACGGCCTGCACTGCTGGGCACCGGCGCCACGCGGGCCACTCCTGGCTGCTCCCGGCACCTGCAAGGCAGGGTGAGGGGGACTGGACGGAGGGCAGGAGGGCTGGGGGGGTGGCTCAGGGTCACAGGAGAGAGGCAGGGCCTTGCCACTGTGGCCGGTCCCCAGGGGCCTTTAAGGTCAGCGTTCCAGGGAGCGTCCCCGTTGTTCAGAGACGCCACCACACGGAAAAGACGGTCAAAGCTCATCGCCAAGGCCACTATAGAGAGAACCCCGCCGGGTGCTGGGTGCTGCTCCCAGAGCATCACAGACCGGCTGAGTTCCCGACGAGGTGGGCACTGTCCCCATCTCAGGATTCAGGGCGATGAGGCTCAGAGGGCAGGAGTCACTTGCTACTGAGTTAGAAGAGCCAGGGTCTGAACCCTGGAGCCACTTGGACCCTTGCCCTGCAGTCCTGCGCAGTGTGGACAGCACTGCCCCTCTCCCCTGTGGGCTCAGGGCTGCAGCCCCTGTGGGGGCACGGGGGGGGTCCCCCGGTACACCTGTGCCTCCTCCTCCCGCTCCCGGTGCCGGCCCCGGGGTTGGCGATGCCCACGGTGGGCGGCTCAGGGGTGGCAGGGGGCTGCTTTCTCTCTCCTGGAGCACCGGACACACAGGGCCCCCAGAGCGAGCCCGGGCAGCCCCCTCACACCTGGCTGGGTAGCCTCACTGTCCCTGCACTGACGCCTCCGCCACGGGGCAGGCTGCAGGCGCCCGGGGAGCAGAGCGGGGGTCCTGCACCACGGCTCACCTGGGGGGGTGGCAGGGGCCCAGTCTTCTGGCTCCTCCGATTGGTCCTGAAAGGAGCCAGAGAACATCTGTGCCCTGAGTAACGGAGGGGTGGGGGTGGGGAGGGAGATGGACCCCCGGGACCCCCCCCCCC
>LNAC01000048.1:6481227-6493147 GCA_002007465.1 Ailurus styani | reverse complement strand
GGATCTGACTGTTTAGAGAGCAGATACCTTCTGGAAACTATTTACTCCAAAAGACCCTCTGAGTTAAAGTTTAAGCTGTATTATTTAGACTTGTATTGAGAATGTGTCACTCTCTGAACTGTTCCGCCCGTACGGAGTCACGGACAACATCGGATAACTTTTCCTCTGGAGAATACAAGCCTTAATAAACAATACCTATTTAGCAAGTCTGCTGTCCTGTCCTTCTTCACCCCCGCTGATGGTTCGGTGTCGTTCCGAGCTGTGTCCCAGACGCCGGCTCCCTTGTCTGCGGCAGGAGCCAGGCAGCTCCCGGAACCGAGCGCTATCCTGACTTCACTCACTCCCGCTGGGCTCTGGGGAGAAGATCAGAGGAGCTTCTCTCTCTCTCTCTTTTCCCGACTTCACTCACTCCCGCTGGGCTCTGGAGACAAGATCAGAGGAGCTTCTCTCTCTCTCTCTTTTCCCGACTTCACTCACTCCTGCTGGGCTCTGGGGACAAGATCAGAGGAGCTTCTCTCTCTCTCTCTTTTCCCGACTTCACTCACTCCCGCTGGGCTCTGGGGAGAAGATCAGAGGAGCTTCTCTCTCTCTCTCTTTTCCCAACTTCACTCACTCCGCGCTGGGCTCTGGGGAGAAGATTAGAGGAACTTCTCTCTCTCTCTCTCTCTTTTTTTTTTTTCCTCCAATTTTCTCCACCCTGGCATGGGGCTTGAACTCAGGACCCTGAGATTAAAGAGTTGCATGCTGCACTGATTGAGGCAGCCAGGAAACCTCTTAAAGGTCCAATTCTCACTCGGAGTTTGTAGTCCCCTCAACATAAGCAAGCCTTTTCAGACACAAGCAAAGTTGCAGGAGGTCTGTGAGCGTCCTGCGTTCAGTGCCTGGATGCCAGCACCGACCTCCTTCCTCCAGCCGCTGGCCAGCGGCAGACCCCAGCACGCTGTCCCTAAGTCAGCACGCGCATCAGGAAGTTTCATGCTTGGGGTGCCTGGGTGGCTCGGTGAGGTGTCTGTCTGCCTTCGGCTCAGGTCATGATCCCGGGGTCCTGGGATCGAGCTCCGAGTTGGGCTCCCTGCTCAGCGGGGAGTCTGCTTCTCCCTCTCCGTCCCACTTGTGCTCTCTTTCGCTATCTCTATTGGTATCTCTGTCTCTTTCAAATTTTTTTTTTTTTAAGAAGTTTAATTCTTGTTCGGTTTGTTTTAACTGTTGCAGTAAAATTTACAGATGCACAAAGCTTAAGAGTTTTGAAGTTTGAGATAGAGATAAGGACACGGGACGTGAACAGCACCCCAGAACACTTATGTGCTATCCTGGTGTGTGGCCCACCAGGACCCCAGTCGTCAATGTGCGGGCATGGCCCGTGAACTCAGGAAGCCCAGCCCTGCGCCCTGACAGGTCGAGCTGGAGATCTGCTCCCCACCTGGTGAGTATTCTGCCCACAGAAATGCAGCTCCTGTGTTTGCCCAGAGTGGTTCTCGGATTTTATCTTGAAAAGTGTGCATCAGACCTTGGGTGCTGTTTTCTTCCGTGTGCTTGGCCACGGGGCTCCCTTGAAGATTTTTTTTTTTAAAGATTTTATTTATTTATTTGACAGATCACAAGCAGGCAGAGGGAGAGGGGGAAGCAGGCTCCCCGCTGAGCAGAGAGCCCCATGCGGGCCTCGATCCTAGGACCCTGGGATCATGACCTGAGCCGAAGGCAGAGGCCCAACCCACTGAGCCACCCAGGTGCCCAAGGGCTCCCTTAAAGATTAAGTGGTCCGTAGCCTGCGAGCTGACTGGCTGAGCACTGCCCCCACCTTCAGTTGGGGTCGGAGCAACAGAGGGTACAGGGCTCTGTTAGGCGTGCCAGGAGGGACCAGGTGTTCATTACCAAGGAGCAGAGGCTGGGACGGCCACTTGATTTGTCTAATGAGATCAGTTCCTTAGATGTCACCTAGTCGGAAGGCTCTCTCCAAACCCTGCCGGCCAGGCTGGCCCCTGGGAGGAGAGATCAGGGCTGCCTCTGACGCTGGCCCTCAAGGGAGGAAACCACACCCGAGGAAGGAAAGAACGTGTGTTGTGGCAGGGGAGGGTTATAGGGATGCATGCAGTTCTAAGTAGGACAGGTTTTGCTTATAAAGGGCTGCATGATGTTAGTGTCTGCCCCCCAAGGCCAACCGAGTTGGCTCTAGCTTTTACCTGAAGGCACACCATTCACAGGTGGCTCTTTTGTCTGGGCATTTAGGAGATGAGAGGGAGTCCTGGAGAGAATGCTGGGCTGCACCTGCCTGCTGGTGGCTTTTCCAGCTGGGGTCCTGTGCTGCCTCGTGTGCCTCGTGGCCTGAGATCGTGAAGGCAGGTCACTAGCTTAGTTTTCCTGGCTGTGGTCAGGGAGGGGAGTCCTTGTTGGGCCTGTGTCAACGAGCACTGTGGGCAAGTGGCAGGGCCCCTGGGCCTGTACAGCGGTCATCCAGATAAACTTCCACCTCTCCCTCCTCCCCCGGGCTCTCCCTGCCTGTGCCCCACGTGGTCCATCACCTCTCGCTCAGCTTGGAGTTAAGATTTGCATGTTCAGGTTTTTTTCCCCCAAAACCGATATGTTAGAAAAGGTATTTGAACAGGTGTCCTGCATGACATTTTTACTTTAATTCTGTGGATGAGAGGGGGAATTTTTTTTTGAGCTGGGAACACCCAGTGGACTGTCTGAGAGTCCACCTTTGTTTACTGGAAAGCCTCCCCCAACCCCCAGAAGAGGATCTGAGTGAAGGTGTGACAGTAGTGGCCATTTGCTGGGAAGTAACTGTTCGGATCCCGCCTTCCCTGGCAGCCAGTCACAGGCTTCAGTGCCCCCTGGACAAGGGGCGGAGGGTCAGCCCTGCACACAGGAGGTCTCCTCCCGCTTGCACACCTGCCCTTGCTTGAGAAGAGCCGGTAACAGGATCGGGCTGTGCCCTGCGAAGTGACCTTCCTATAGGGCAGCTCTGGGAGTGCGCTGGGAGGCGTCCCGACCTGCTGGCAGCACAGGGCACGAGTGTCCTCTCAGAGCAGGTTCTCGAGGCCTTGCAAGGCCACGCTCTGGGTCGCCCGCATGGTGTTTGTGGCCCCCTCCAAGAGTGCAGTCCACCCTGCGTCAGAGTGACCAACCTCTGCCAACAGCTGGATGGAGCTCAGGGCTCACGGGTGACATCAAGGGCCTTCTGGACACACGCTGAGTGCCACTGGTGTGCAGCGGTGACCCCACCTCCTCGTCCCCTTCCTGCCAGCTCTGAGGCCTCGAGACAGGCTTGGGCTGTCAAGACTGGCCTGTCAGCTGGAAGCAGACGTCGTGACGGACAGGGTGCCCTGGAGCCGTGGTGTCCCATGCAAGGGTTGACCGAAACACCCGCGTGCCACGCCCCACGGGAGAGGACATTCTTGCCAAGTGGAGGGCTCCCGTCCTGAAGGTCTGGCCCGCTGAGTGTGGGCGCAGGAGCTGGGGGGTGCATTTCTTGTTTTTAGACTTTTTACTTGGAGTGACAACAAGTCTACAGAAGAGTTGCGAGAGCAAGAATAGCACAGAGAATGTGCCTTTTACCTGGATTTGCTCGTTAACGTCTGGCCCCGTTTCCTCGGTCATGTGCTTGCTGTGTCTGTGCACGTGTGTGTATGTACGTGTGCATGCGTGCGTGGGGGGGTTGTGTGTGCGTGTGTGTGTCCAGGCGTGTGCGTGCAAGTGTGTCATACATGTGCGTAGTTAGATGTGCAGGTGTGTGGATGGGTACGTGCAGTTGGTGTGTGTGGAGTTATGTGTGTGTGCGATTCTGAGGGTGTTGAATGTATGTATCCAGGTGTGCAGGTGGATGTGCAGCCGTGTGTGCAGGTGTGTGTGCGGGGTGTGCATTTGCAGGTATGCTGGTGTGTGTGTGCATGCTTGTGTGCAGGGGTGTGCAGGGGTATACATTTGCAGGTGTGCTGGTGTGTGTGTGTGCAGCCATGTGTGCATGCAAGTGTGTCATACATGTGCGTAATTAGATGTGCAGGTGTGTGGATGGGTACGTGCAGTTGATGTGTGTGGAGTTATGTGTGTGTGCAATTCTGAGGGTGTTGAATGTATGTATCCAGGTGTGCAGGTGGATGTGCAGCGTTGTGTGTGCAGCCGTGTGTGCAGGCTTGTGTGCAGGGGTGTGCAGGGGTATACATTTGCAGGTGTGCTGGTGTGTGTGTGTGCAGCCATGTGTGCATGCGTGTGTGCAGGGGTGTGCGTGTGTGCACGTTTCGTGCACTGTCGGAGGTCAGCAGTGGGTCTTGCACCCACATACTCCAGTGTGGTTTTGACCACAGCTTGTCAGGCTCTTCAGCGAGTGTGACGGCTGTGACTCTCGCCTGAAGCTCTGTCTGATTCTAGTTTTGTCATTAACAGGACAGCATCCTTTACAGCATTCTGGGGAGGGGAGGAAGCTTTTTGGGCCAGGCTCTCACCCTGTGTCTGGACGAAGCCTCAGGGTCGACACTGCACTGACGCCCCCCATCCCCCTGCTCTGGAAGATGCCATCCCCCACACACGCCTTCTGGCAGGCCCAGTGGGGAGGCCCCAGGGTCCATTCCACCCCTTGCAGTGCTCCTTGGGTGGCTGGTCTCTCAGTGGCAGCCTCTGCAGACGTGGGAGGTCGAGGGCAGCTGATGGTGGCTGTCCCAGGTCCAGCGCACTGTGAGCGTGTCTTCGTGGCCAGGGAAGCCCTGCCCGGTTGGCCTCTGGAAGTGGATGTGGGTTTAGCCTGGGGACCGGCACGAAGAGAGAGGGGGCACCCGCTGGCCGAGGCAGGTGTCAGGGGTCCCAGGGCTGGGCTGCTGGGGCGCTGATGCCAGGAGCATGCCCCTTTCCTTTTGACCTGGGCACGCAAAAGGTTGCTGCTTCTCCGGAAGCTGGCAGCACCTCCGAGCCCTTCCTGCAGGCGGGTGGTGGTTGACTGCAGGTGCCCCCTAGCTGACACCGACCCCCAGCTCAGAGGAGCCATGCATGGTCTGAGTGGTGTCCCCAGTGACAGCTGCCCTCTGCACCCCCGCTGTGGGTTTCAGTGGTGCAGTGTGGGCGGGATGGCTGCTCCCTGCCTCGCATCCCGGTGTGATACAGGTGAAGGTTCTCATTTGGTCCTGGTAGGATGAGGTCCCCATGCTTCTGAGTCAGCCACAGTCCCACCAAAGCCAGAGGGACGGTGCCTGTGGCTCCTCCGTTATGATTAGCTGAATGGCACCCTTTGCCCATCTCCCCTCTCCTCTGGGCCGATGCCTGGGGTAGGCACCTGAATCCTGTCACCATATGGAGTAGATTAGCTCCTTCCCGCAGGGCTCTTCCCTCCCCCACCCTTGAAGCCCTAAAGTCACTGGAAACTGGAACTCAGCCCCTGGGGCTCTGGTCATCAGCGACCTTCAAGGGAACAGAGCTTGGTAACACAGCCCCTTGCCACTGAGGACCACTGGACCAGCTGGGGGATGAGCCCCTCCAGGGACCACAGAGTGTCAGAGATGAGCAGACGGCGGCCTGCTGTGTGGAACGCCAGAGGAAGGAGGGGGGCAGTGTGGATGGGCGCTTGGCTGGGAGGTCTTCTGGGAGAAGACCAGGACGCATGAGGGGCCAGGGCTGTGAACTGCTCAGCGCCCTGGGGCAGGGGTCCAGACGTCTGTGGTCTCCCCAGCAAGCACGGGTAGGGACGCTTGTGGGGCAGAGCAGCTGAGCTCGTGCCTGGGGCTTGGGGGTGCGGGGTATTCGAGTGCAGGTGGGAGAGCAGCAGGCAGCTAGGCACCTGCAGCAGGAGGTCAGGAGGGCAAGGGCACAGGGTCGTGGTCTGAGAGGGTTGTGGTCAGGGCAGCAGGTGAGGAGGCCAGAAGCTGGAGGGCTGTACCCAAGCTGCTTGCTGGGAGCCGGTGCTGCCCTGAACCGTGGTCCTGACCCGAGCAGGCTCCATGTCTGTCTCCACCCCTCAGAGCCAGGGGAGGGGTCCCCGCCTTCTGGGGACTCCTGGTGCAGGGCTGGTTCTGCCCTTGCCTGTGTCCGTGGTTTTACTGGCCATAAAGGGGTGCCACCTGGTGGACGCCAGGATGGGGTTGGGGGTAGGCCCTACCTGGAGGGCAGAACCCGCCTAGAGAGACAGGTAGGCTCTGAGCAGCCTGGGACGATGGCGAGGGTTCTGGTCTGCCTCTCTTGGCCAGTCCCCAGCGCGGGTGGCCAGTGAAGGAACCGGGGGGAGGAATGAGGAAATGATGGAAGGAGAGCCCGTGCCCTGGGAACGCTGGGCTTTGATGCCTGTCCTTGGGTAGTCAGGGAAGCCTCCAGAAGATAAATGTCAAGCGGAGCTCTAAAGGGTGATTTGGGGAGCTGGTGAGGTGGGCAGGAGAAGAGGCTTCCCATTAGAGCGTGGGCAGAGGGGACGGGCAGGAGCGCACAGAGCCCCTGGGACTCCAGAGGCCCAGCAAGGCTGCTGGTTCTTCCCCCGCCTCAAGCTGCCCTCTCTTGTGGGTGCATACACACACGCACACACGCCAACACACGTATAAATGCGCAGATGCACACACACGTGGACTAGAAATACATAGCTGCAAATTCAGGTAGCCACACACATACAAACAAGCATGAACATGTGCACACTCACCCATACGCATACACATGCGTGTGTACACGGCCCTGGTGACGCCAACACTCAGTTGTAAGGATGCTAATGATGCCAGACAAACAGGAGCCCTTTGTGGGGGAGTCCTGCCTTCCCCTCCACCTGGCTGCTGGGGCAGAGCACCTCCTGGGTTCTTTGTACAGGAGGAAAGTGGGATTTAGCTGGAAACAGGTCTTTCTGTGGGCTCTTGGGACACCATCTCCAATCTTTGAGCAGATGGGTTCTGAGGATGGCCACCAAACCAGGAAGCAAAACCTGCTTGCTCCTAGGGGGCTCTGCACTTTTCTGGGTGTGAAGTGGTTTGAGGAGATGCAGTTTGGGTGCCAAGACAGGGATTTTTCCTGACATTTTGGAAGATTGTGAGGAAAGGACATTGGAAGTTGCTCAAGGCTAAGCTGGGCCTGGGGCTGCTTGGGCACTGATGGCTGGGGGCCTCTGTGGTATAAGGACAGCTGTCCTCATGTGGGGTCGGGGACCTAAGCATCACACGCCCAGTGATCTGTCACCGAGTGCTCTACACTTCACCACTCAGCTTTCCTGTCCACCCCGTCACTGTCTTTCCTATAAGCTCAGCATGCGGTCGGTCACCCTTCTAGGAGCACATGGGTTTTCTGAGTGACCTCTCAGTAGCAGTTACAGTGGTTTACATCCTTTTCATTGTGCTCACTGCCCCCCCCCGACTGCTTCAGGGAACTAAAAACAGGACCAGCCAGAGGGGGTTCTAATGGCCTCACCTTTTGAGTTTGATCATGATGGTGGTGATGATGATGATGGTTGTGGTGGTGATGGTGACGATGGTCCAGAGGAAGGTGATGAAGATGATGGTGGTGGTGGTGGTGATGACGTTAGTGATGGTGTTGATGATGATGGTAGTGGTGGTGATGCTGATGCTGATGCTGGTGGTGCTGCTGAAGGTGATGAAGATGGTGGTGATGGTGATGATGATGATGATGGTAGTGATGACAATGGTAGTGGTGATGGTGTTGGTGAAGACGAAGGTGATGAAGATGGTGGTGATGATGGTGGTAGTGGTGCTGATGGTGATGGTGATGCAGGTGATGACGATAGTGATGGTGCTGATGGTGATGATGATGGTAGCGGTGGTGATGGTGATGGTGGTGGTGTTGATGGTGCTGATGGTGATGGTGATGAAGATGAAGATGGTGATGAAGATGAAGATGATGAAGATGGTGATGATGATGGTGATGGTGGTGGTGATGATGGTGATGATAACTGCTTACATTTACTGAGTGGCCACATCTGAGCTCACTCTCCGGCCGCAGATGAGGAAACAGAGGCCCAGGGAAGTGAAATAATTGGGTGAGGCCTGAGGCTGCTGACATGTAATGGCTGTGGGCGGCCCAACCTCCTGTCTCTTGTCATCAAGAAGCTCCCGCTCTGTCCCAGGCTCCATTCCAGCTGGGTTCCTGGGAGGAGTGCAGGAACCCATGTTACCCTCTACCCATCAGGGTCCCAGATCTTGGAGGCACCTGGTCCCCATGAGAGGCTCAAAAATATTTGTTGGATGAATGAATGAAGAGCATCCAGGTGTAGAGGGTCCTCCCCTTGTGCGGGCCTGGGTGTCCCTCCTCCCCTGGTCTGAGGTGCCGTGGCCAGGGGCAATCACCCAGTGGGGAGAGGCGGCCTCTGCTGTCACACTCATGAAAACGGCCTTTGGGGCTGGCCTCTGCTGTCCACACAGTGCCCGGGCTCCCCCTGGGCCCCGTCCAGGTCCAGAATCCTGCAGGGCGCCCTCATGTTGTACACACAGGCCCTTGCAGGAGGGTCCAGTGACAGATCCAGGTCTCCGCAGGTGCCGGAATGGAGGGTTCTGTGCTGTCTGACTGTACTTGGAGATTCTACCTGAGCTGGGTGTGTAGGGCAGGACTTCAGAGACGATGCCTGTTGAGGAGTGATGACTGTGCACTTTTTGAGCCATGACAGGTCACAGCCCAGGGCTGGGAGTGTCCCAAGCCTGTTTTTGTTGGTCGTCCATGGCCATGGTGTGCAGACTCTATCCACAGGTCCAGACTTCCTGGGGTTGCACACAGGTGTTGGTCCCAGCCTGGGAAGTCTCAATAGAAGGGTTTGGAGGACAGCTCAGGGGCCTTCCCAAGTGTCTGGGGCTCCTGGCCTACACTCCTGGCCAGGCTGGAATATGGAGTTCCCCACCGGTGGTGACTCTGAAGTCTAGTCTTGCCTGGAGGCCATGGGGGCCCCGGACTGGGGAGTGGGGAAGGGAGAGGCTGCAGGGACCCACAGGTACCGTGGGGCAGCCTGAAAGGACCTGCTGAATGTGGCTGAGCTGAGATGGGGCTCGGCAGCCCTGTGAGCAGAGCCTGGTTGTCTGGAGGGGCTGTCCTTTTCCCTCTTGTTCCGTTCCTCGCCCCTGGCCTGGGGAAGAGGGCTGGCGGCCCTCCGTGTCCAGCAGGCCCCACCGGCATCAGAGCATCTGTAGGGATGGCTCGTAGAAGGGCCTCTTTTGAATCACTTCTGCTGCCTGTTGCCCAACACAGGGGGGATTCCCGCCCCTGCCTTCCTTCTGCTGGTACCCTGGGTGGCGCGGGTTTGGGAACCAACCTGTCTGGCAGAGGTAGTGTGCAGGCCTGGGAAGGGCAGGCGCGCATCCATCTCTGTGGCCATTCTTGTCTTGGCTGCTGCTGACTGCCCACAAGGGAGCCAGGATGGTCTGTGCAAGTCCTGTCTGAGGGGAAGCAACACTGACCCTTATTTCCAGACTCTTAGCTCCCCCCAGACATCAGTACCCTGCGCCCCGCCCCACCCGGCCACCGGGAGCCCAGAGGTGAAGGCGGGGCCGCTGAGGGTCTGCGCTCCATGGGATCATCCACTACCAGTGTCCAGGCTTAGGGGCAAACCGCCCAGAGAGCCCAGTTCCCAGTCGGCCCCAGGCAGAGGCCTGCCTGGGAGGTGAGGCCAGGGCAGGGCCAAGGGGACCCACGTGTGGGGGAAGTGGCCACTTTGGGCTGCAGTGCCTCCCTCTTTGGCTGCCTCATGAGTGGGCCGGTGCTGGGAAGTCCGAAGGGGACACCTGGATGAGCCTGGGAGGGCTGTGGTGGGCAGCACCAGCCTTGGCGGTTTATTAGCTTTTATTCATAGCAGAGAAGTCCTTTCTGCAGGGCTAGAGGCTGGGCAGGCCAAATTGTGTGTGTGTGGGGGGGGTGTTCCCTTGCCATCTGCTCATGTCCTCCTTACATGGCCCCACACGGGGAGGTGGACCAGTTGGGTGCCTAGCCTGATCTCGGGGTGTTCTGAGCACTCATCCAAGCTTGCTGTCCCCTAGGGTGACTCCCTAATGCCTCCATAGGGGGTATCCTGTGGGCCGGGTGCTTGGAGGCAGTTAGCTCTAGTCAGAGGGTCCAGCACTTCCTCTGAAGTGAGCTCAGTGGTCTGTGTGTGGGCATACGTGAGCCCCTGTGTGAGCAGGAGGGAGGCTGAGCACAGACGGTGCTGAGCTAGGTACAGAGTGCAGGCTTTGGGCTCAGCCCTTGAAGTCTAGGCTCTGGCCCTGGCACACGGCCCTTCTGGCCCCAAGACCCCTGCAGACCTTGGACCCATCCAGGGGGCTGGGGTGCAGGTGCTCTGTGACTCCTATGTGGGAAGGTTCTAGAAGGACAGAGCGCCCTAACTTCTTCCTGGGGGACCCGCAGCAGAGACTGACCAACCCCTGGGGAAAGTGCTGGGCCATCCCTCAGCTCTAGGCGTCCTCCTCCTCCTCATCTGGCTAACTCTGGTCATGAGGCAAGTCCCCAGGAAGAGCAGCAGGAAGCACAAAGCCTGGCCTCGTCGTTGGTCCAGAGAGCCAGGGATGCAGGGGCCACCTTCCCTGGGAAGGAACGCCCACTCTGCCTGTCCAGGAACATTCTGAGCAGCCCCAAGAGAAAGCTCAGACTGGACAAGGGCTACACTGCTTTCCTGCCCAGCAGGGACACCCAGACCCAGGGCTGTACCCCCAGTCTCTTCAGTGCTGTCCCGGTGTGACCTGGGTCTTCTCTGGCCTAGGGGTGCCTTTGGGGGTGCTACCTGCACCCTCTTCAGGGGAAGGAAGGAAGAAGGGGCCACCCAGGATCAGTACTGTGGGGTCAGCTCTGCCACACGATGGTCAGGCCGAAGCTTGCTGGGCTGAAGCTGCTTCCCTGTTCTCTGGGGGTTGGGGGCAGGAGATTAGAGGACCCTGTCCTTGGCCTCTGCAGTGACCCTGACTTGGGCGGAGGTGGGAAGATGGGGTCCCCTGACTTCTTGTGCCTGCAGCGTGCATGTCAGGGATAGGTTGGCTGTCTGAGCAGAGAAAGAGCTGGGGAGGCAGGCGTCCTGCCCTGCAGCCAGAGGAGGGGGCGGGCGGTGAGGGGCCACACCCTGAAACCTATGTGGTCCCTTTTGTGCTGCTTTCCGAGACCCTGCCGCGGGAAAATCTGGGGAGACCGAAGCCCTGCCCAGGTTCTAGGAGGAAAGCCTGCACAGCTGCAAAGCCTGGGCCGGGGACTTGCGGAGGGGAAGGGGCGCCTGTGGTGCGTCCTGCGCTGACCGTGGCTGGAGGGCCTGTCTGCCCCGCCGCAGAGGCAGCTAAGTGACCCGAGGTGCCGGCAGGGATGGGGGAGCCTGGCGGCGACGGAAAGCAGGAGGAGCCCACACAGATCGCTTGCCAGGGCACCAGCAGGTGGCGCTGGCTCCTGAGGACAGAAAAAAAATGCCTGCAGCAAACCTGAGTGGGTGTCACTGCGGCTGCAGATGGTGGGGGAGGGACTTAACCATCCTCCCCTTCGGCTGCGGAGCCTCACGTGCCTGAGTCCCGCATAGTCCAGAGCGAGGTTTTAGGAGGGATGCGGTCGGGTGCAGACACCTGTCCTGGTTTGGAACCCGGACGCAGGTGTAGACTCGCCCCCCCCCAACCCCTTTTGGAGTCACCTCCCGGAGGCTGGGAGGCAGTTCCAGAAGCTCAGTGAGGGCCGCCCCCACCCCGTGGCTGAGCGGACTGAGGAAGGACAGACTTTGCAGTGACCTCAGACCCCACCCCACCCCCTCCCTCGTTGCCATGGCAACTGCCCAGAGGGGCCGCAGTTGGGGCGAGTGGCCTAAGGGACTCAGTTGGCCCCGCGCCCGTGGCGTTCCTGTCCCGCGGGGCCGGCCCACCGCCAGCACCGCGGACAGCGCCCTGACCCGCCCAAGGGGTGGCCCGACCTCCCCAAACCGAGCCCCCCCAGCCCGATTCCTGGTCCGCGGTGCACCCCCGGCGCCCGCCCCCACCGCCCACTCCGCCGCTCCCTGCGGACCCTCTCT